>CABHPH010143526.1:3892-16471 GCA_902168325.1 Peromyscus nudipes
TGTAGAGATGATGCTACATTTTAATCAGGAGATCCTGTAGAGATGATGCTACATTTTAACCAGGAGATTCTGTAGAGATGATGCTACATTGAACCAGGAGATTCTGTAGAGATGATGCTACATTTTAACCAGGAGATTCTATAGAGATGATGCTACATTTAACCAGGAAATCCTATAGAGACAATGTTACATTTTAACCAGGAGATTGTGTAGAGACAATGCTGTTCTCACAGTGGGTGCTTCACTGGAGATATGAACAAACCCTACAATAATCATCTCAAACAATATGATATTGGAGTGTCCATGAGATTCTGATTTTTTTTTCTGGTAGTTGCTATAGTTATTTTCTTTCATTATGCTAGTGTTCTGACTTATCAGGAGATTGTGTACTAAAGCAATTTGCTGATGGGCAGACACTCATGGGGAAGTCTAGTACAATGGAATTCTTTGAGTCACCTCTCCATTTAAGATGCCCTGTATACTCCTGCCAGAAGGCAGGTAGTCTAACTACAGATCTTCACCTCTCCTTCCTTTCCTCTAAATCCATCCTCCGGTCTCACCTCCAACTCTGTAGCTGACTACATGCTTCTCTGGTCATTCCCTCCTCCCTGCCCCCATCTCCAGCAGATCACACAGATCTCCTCCTCCAACCTTCCTCCCCGTTCATGTCATCCCAGACCTCCACTTCAGTGGGTATTCTCTGAGAATCCACCGCCAAGCCAGCCAGCAAGTAGGCCAGCCTCAGATCTTTACTCTCTCCTCTCCTCCAAACCCAATCCCCAGTCTCACCCTGACTCTGTAGCAGACCACTTGTTCTGGCGTCTCCTCACTCTCCACCCCCTTTCCCAGGGGACTCAGTAGATCCTGTGGCACACAATGCTTTTTTCCTTCTTGTGAACCACCTCACTCTGCCCCTCACTGTAGCATGAATTTTAACTGGTCTTACTAATAAAAACAAACTTGGAGCCAGGTATTGGGGTGAATGCTGGAAGATCAGAGAAGCAGAACAAGCCACAGCTACCTCACCTCGACAGTTCCTCAGCTGATCCTGTTTCCTCAGACTGGAAGCTTCTGAGTCCTCATCCAAATGGATCTCAGCTGAACTGCTGCTCAAAAGCTTAACCAGCTCAAAAGATTAACCAGCCAAAAGCTTCTAGTTTCTAGTCTTCACACCTTATATATCATTCTGCTTTCTGCCATCACTCCTTGGGTTTAAAGGCTCACTTCCTGGGATTAAAGACATGAGTCACCATGCTTGGCTGTATCCTTGAACACACAGAGATCCAGATGGATCTCTGCCTCTGGAATGCTAGGA
Source organism: Peromyscus nudipes (assembly GCA_902168325.1). Taxonomy (NCBI): domain Eukaryota; kingdom Metazoa; phylum Chordata; class Mammalia; order Rodentia; family Cricetidae; genus Peromyscus; species Peromyscus nudipes. The sequence goes on from CABHPH010143526.1 coordinate 5,208, forward strand.
TTAAAGGCGTGTGCTACCACTGCCTATCCTCTATGTTTAATATTGCAGCTGTTCTGTTCTGTGACCCCAGATAAGTTTATTAGCGTGCATAATATTTCGGGGAACACAACACCACCACACCCCACAACCCATTCCAAAGTGTCAGCTCCCTAAACCTAGGAACTCATTTTACCCAGAAACGCCAGTGGCCACACCTAGCAAGATACCAGAGAATTTTCTACCAAAGGCAACACACAGCCACCACACCCTCCTAAGAACCAGAAAGGGCAACAGAAACCAAGGAACAAAATACCCATCCAACACAGACAAGACCACATATCAACACCTAGAATTACAATCAGCCCAAACCCAGATGCCTAAATGCCAACGTAAGAACACAATAATAACCAGGACAATACGTCTCCACTAGAGTCCAGCAACACTACGACAGTAGGCCCTGAGAACTGCAACACAGCTGAAGTACAAGACAAGGACCTTAAAACAGCCTTTATTAATATGGTTAAAGAGGAAATGAATAAATCCATTAGAGAAATCTGTGAAAACACAACCAGTGGAAGGAAATGAATAAAACTGTTCAAGACCTGAAATTGGAAATAGAATCAATAAAGGAAACCCAAACTGAGGGAAAGATGGAAAGGAAAAGTTTAGGAAAAGAAAAGTTCGAACAGAAACCACAGAGGCAAGCTTCACCAACAGAATACAAGAGATTGAAGGGAGAATATTAGGTATTGAAGACATGATAGAAGAAATGGATATACTGGTCAAAGAAAATGTTAAATCTAAAAAACCCCTGAAGCAAAGCATCCAGGAAATCCAAGACACTATGAAAAGACAAAAATCTCATAATAGGAACAGAGTAGGGAGAATAAACCCAGGAAAAGGCACAGAAAATATTTTCAACAAAATCATGAGGAAAATTTACCTAACCTAAAGAATGAGATGCCTAGTAAGGTACAAGACACATACAGAACATCAAATTGACTGGACTAGAAAAGAAAGTCCCCTTAGCAAGTAACAATCAAAGCACAAGATGTACAGAACAAAGAAAGAATTTAAAAGCTGCAAGAGGAAAATATCAAGTAACATATAAAGGCAGATCTACTATAATAATATCTGACTTCTCAATACAGACTAAAAGCCAGAAGGGCCTGGATATATTCTGCAGACTCTATGAGCCCACAGATGCCAGCCTAGACTACTCTACCCAGCAAAACTTTCAATCACAAGAGATTGAGAAAATAAGACATTGCATGATAAAACCAAATTTAAGCAGTATCTACCTACTAATCCAGTTCTACAGAAGAAGCTAGAAGGAAAACTCCAATCTAAAGAGGTTAATCACACCCCAAAAAAGACAAGAAATAAATAATTACAGACCAGCAAATCAAAAGAGGAGAAACACACACACAGACACACACACACACACACATACACACACACACACACACACACACCACCACCACCACCACCACCACCACCACCTCCACCACCACCACCAACAACAACAACAGCACCATAACCACAACAGCAAAAATAACAGGAATCAAAAAACACTGCTCAACATCAATGAACCCAATTCCCCAATAAAAGACACAGATTAACAGAATGGATGCCCAAAAAACAGGATCCATCCTTTTGCTGCATCCAAGAAACACACCTTAACATCAAGTACAGATATCACTTCAGGATAAGCAAATGGACCTAAGAAGCTAGCTGGTGTAACCATTTTAATATCTGACAAAGTAGACTTCAAACCAAAACTAATCAGAAGAGATGGGGAAGGACACTTCATACTCATCAAAGAAAAAAATCCACAAAGAGGACATTGCAATTCTTAGCATCTATGCCCCAAACACAAGGGTACCCAAGTTCGTAAAAGCAATACTACTACAGTTTAATCACATATTAATCTTCACACACTGATAGTGAGAGGCTTCAATCCCCACTCTTGCCAATTACAGGCCATTCAGACAAAGACCAAACAGAAAAATGCTGGAGCTAAGTGACTTTCTAAACCAATGAGCCAAACAGATATTTGCAGAACATTTCACCCAAATACAAAAGAATATACCTTATTCTCAGCACTGCATAGAACTTTCTCCAAAATTGACCACATACTCAGACACAAAGCAAGTTATAACAGATATAAGAAACTGAAATAACCCCCTGCATCCTATCAGACCACCATGGATTAAAACTGGATTTCAACAACAGCAGAAACTTTACAAACTCATGGAGACCGAACCACTTACCACTGAATGAAAAATGGGCCAAGACAGACATCAAGAAATAAGTGGAAGACTTTCTAGAATTGAATGGAAATGAATGCACAACATATCCAAACTTATGAGACACAACAAAGATGGTTTTAAGAGGCAAGGTCATAGCACTAAGTGCCTATAAAAAATTGGAGCGATCCCAGTGACGTGACAGCCATAAAACAAAAAGAAGAAAACACCCAACAGAAGCAGATGTCAAGAAATGATCAAACTTACTGCTGAAATCAATAAAACAGAAAACAATTACAAAGAATCAATGAAGCAAAGAGTTGTTGTTGTTGATGTTGTTTTGAGAAATTTATAAGATTGACAAACCCTCATCCAAGTTAACTAAAAGGCTGAGAGAGAATATCCAAATTAACAAAATTAGAGATGAAAAGGGGGACAGAACAACAGACAGAGCAAATACAAAGAATCATAAGGACATACTTTCAAAACCGTACTCCACCAAATTAGAAAATCTAAAAGAAATGAATAATTTTCTCAATACATACCAAACTTAAGTCAATACCAGACAAGCAATTTAAACAGAACTATAATATCAAGTGAAATAGAGGATTCATATGGAAACAAAAAAACCCAGGATAGCTAAAACAACCCTGAATAATAAAAGTACTTTGGGAGGTACCACCATCCCCAACCTCAAATTGTACTGCAGAGCAATAACAAAAAAAACATCATGGTATTGGCACAAAAACAGACATATTGATCAATGAAATAGAATTAAAGAGCCAGTCATAAATCCACACACTATGGATACCTGGTTTTTCATAAAGAAGCCAGAAACACACACTGGGGAAAGGGTAGCATCTTCAACAAATGGTGCTGGTCAGACTGGATGGCGGCATGTAGAAGAATCCAAACAGATCCATAGCCATCGATGCACAAAACTCAACTCCAAATGGATCAAAGACCTTAAACATAAAACCAGGCACACTGAACCTGATAGAAAAGAATGTGGGGAATAGCTTTGAAGCCATTGGCACAGGAAAAGACTTTCTGAACAGAACACCATTAACACAGGCACTAAGATCAACAATCAATAAATGGGACCTCATGAAACTGAAAAGCTTCTGCATGGCAAAGGTCACCATCATTCAACCAAGTGGCGGCCCACAGAATAGGAAAAAATTTTTACCAACTACACATCTGATAGAGGGCTAATATCAAAAATATGCAATGAATTAAAAAAAACTAGATATCAAGAAAACAAATAACCCAATTAAAATGGGGCATAGGTACAAATTGAGAATTCTTAAAAGAGGAAAATCAGATGGCTGAGAAACATTAAATTTTTTTCAACATCCTCAGTCATCAAGAAAGTACAAATCAAAACTGTAAGACAAATTGCTAAATGGTCTTATTAATAAAAAGAAAACCTGGAGCCAGATATTGGGGTGAGAGATCAGAGAAACAGAAAGAAGCCAGCCATGTTCTTACCACTAGGAAATCCTCAAAGAGAGAGCTACTTCCTGTATACTCACACCTATATACCTTTCTGTGCCCTGCCATCTTACTTCCTCCCTCTGCTCAGCTACATCACTTTTCCTCTTTCTGCCTAGCTCTATCACTTCCTGTCTGTTGGTACAAACCTCCAGACCTCTATGGTTAATTAGCACTGAGATTAAGGGCATGTGCCACCACGTCTGGCTCTGTTTCCAGTGCAGCCTTGAATTCACAAGGATCTGGATGAATCTCTGCCTCCTGAATGCTAGGATTAAAGGCATGAGCTACCACTGCCTGACCTCTATGTTTAATATAGTGACTGGCTTTTCCCTCTGATCCCCAGATAAGCTTTATTGGGGTTCACAAATAAAATATCACCACACAAAACTACTTTGAGATTCCATCTTACACCTGTCAGAATGGCTAAGATCAATAAAACAGGTGACAGCCCATGCTAGTGAGGATATGGAGTAAGGGGAACACTCCTCCATTGTTGGTGGGACTGCAAACTATGGAAATCAGTGTGGCAGTTCTGCAGAAATACGGAAATAGATCTACCCCAAGATCCAACTATACCACTCTTTGGCATATACCCAAAGGATATTTCATCCTACAATAGAGATACTTACTCAGCTATGTTCATTGCTACTCTATACATAATATCCAGAAATTGGGAACAACCTAAACATCTCTCAACAGATGAATGGATTAAAAAAAAACTGTGGTGCATTTACACAGTGTAATAATTACTTAGCCTTTAATTTAAAAAAAAAAAGACATCATGACATTTGCAGGCAAATGGATAGAACTAGAAAAAAAATCATCCTGAGTGAGGTAACTCAGACCTAGAAAGACAAATAAGGTTATTTATTAGCTTATATGTAGATACTAGCTGTTAAGTCAATGATAACAAAGCTACAATTCATAGACCCAGAGGTTAGGTATAGAGTAAGAAACTAGGGGAACAGATAGATATCCCTAGGAAAGGGAAATAGAGTAGATAGATATAGATGGATGGGGGAGGGCTGGAAAGGGAGGATCAAGTAGGGAGGTGAAGGAAAATGGAGGACAAGGGAGGGAATACAGGGGGAAGTAGCTAAAATTAAGATCCATTTGACGGATAATGTGGGAACCTAATACAGCAGAAGCTTTTAAAAATATATACATATATGAAGGCAATCTAAATGAAATTGCCAAATGATAGGAGAGAAAGAGCCCCAACTGGACATCTCTTGTCACCAAAGAAAGCTTCCAGTAGCAGAAATGGGTTACAGTTAGTTGAGTTGTTGGCCAATGGGGTCTCACGGGAATTCCCAAATTACTCAGGCTTTTGCTAAGACTATAAGTTGCTCTCCGCAAACTGATAGAAAGACCCCATTGCTGAAGACATGTACACTGAATGCAGATAATCCGAACTGGTGCCTACAGAGAGCCTTCACTCCTATATGCTAGTGTCTATGGTACAGAAAGGTCCTCTGCACACTACCAAAGGGGAAACATAAACACCAACCCAGCCATAAACCCTTTGATCTACAACGGTGTCCAGCCTGAAAGATATACTAGCACAATGGTGGCACAAAGCTTATGTGAGTAACCAACCAATATCTGATTTGACTTACGGTCCACTCCATAGAGGGAACCCATACCTGGCACTGCTTGAGTGACCAAGAACCTGAGACTAGATAGCCCAGGGACCTAGGGGAAAACTGAACACTACTGTGATTTGACTCCCAATGGCATTCTGCTGTACTCATAGATCAGTGCTTTGCTTAACCATCATCAGAGAAGCTTTGTCCTGCAGAAGATGGGAACAAATACAGAGACTCACAGCCAGACAATACGTAGAGTGAGAGACCATGGAACACTCAGGCCTAAACAGAATGCCTCCATCAAACCACTCCCCCCAGGGCTCAGGGAACCCTTCAGAAGAAGAGGCAGATAGAGCTGAAGAAGTGGACACATGTCCCCATCCTTAACCCAGAAGCCATTTCCAATTGATAACCACTTGCAAATCACAATCTAGTTTTCTCCAAGGGAGTCTCACTCAGGAAACTAATTACTGTTAAGGGTAGACTGCATGCCCAGCAGTAGATGGTCAATAGAAAATTAACTCAACATCTTTGGTGGTTCCTTGTCAAGACTTTTAAAAAAAATTTTCTTAATTTAATTTTATGTATATTTTTCTTTCCTTTTACCCTACAGGTCTTTTGCGTATATATATGATGGGTTCCAGTTTATTGTTCTTATGGGATTCCCAAGTGTGCAAATGAGTGGGTGTCTGCATCTGTATCTGTTTCTTGTGCCTTTTCTTGGACTCTTTTACATCTGTTTGTTTCCTCCTATTTTTATGTGTAATTTTTGTTTTATCTTATTACATTTTATGTTATTTTATATCACTATTATCCCTTAGAAGCCTGTTTGTTTTCTAATGAGAGCTAGAAAGGGGGTGGATCAGGATGGGAAGGGAGGGAGGAGTCATTAGGAGGAGTAGGGGGAGAAGAAACCATAATCAGGATATAGTATATGAAAAAATCCATTTTCAACAAAAAGAGAAATTAAAATAGTAATATTTTGAAAAGAAGGTGGCCTGTAACCTGGACCTTTCTCCCAGGTGGAACAGTGTAGACTAATGCCACACAGGCAGCTCTTCCCACTGTTGGACACCGAGCACCATGCAAGGACACTCACTGAGCCGAGAGCTGGAGATGCTGGCACACAGGGCAGGCTTCTCTCATCTGCTGGCCACATGCCCTGGACATCAGTCTACTGTCTGAGTGGTATCAGTAAAAGTGGGGCAGGATAACCCCACCTGGCTCTACATGCATCATTCATTGGTCATGTCCTTTTGTAACTCATTATTCAAGTGAGATAATGACAATGTGCACAGGATCCATGACATAATTTACAGAGAATTCTGAGCTTAGTGCCTGGCACATGCAGAGAAGTCGATTAATTTAACTCAAGGGGCCATTACGGTTAGTTGTCCCTATGGAGTGAGTTATTGAAGCAGCTTTAAATAAGGGATAGCATATTAAGCCATACATAGTCATTGGTGTTCAGTTTAATAATGGATCTTCGGATTCAACTTTGACCCCTGCAGGACCAGGGCATGGAGAAAATGGGCCGAACACGACGATTTGGAAGAGTCAAAGCCCTGACAGCACTGGCAGGATCAGGAGGACGTTATCACGGGGCTAGTGGCAGAAGACTCCAGGGTCCTGCGGAGAAATCAAGATGTAAAGAGAAGAGCCCTGCTCAGAGACAAGGTTTGCATCCCAACGGAGGTCTCTGTGTAACTTTTACAAGTGACTCAACTTCTTTCTGGGTTAGCAAACTTAACACAAATGATGAGTGAGATGCGCTCACCCACGGGACCCTTCTGGGAGTTCAAACAGCAAAGCTTTCCTTAAGGGGTCTCTGTGTAGTACTTTATGTCATGTGCTTAGCTTAGAAAAATTCTGTAAATGTTAACACTGTCTGAGCCACATATGGTGATTTACAAATAAATCAAGATTTTAAAAATATCTCTCTTACAAAAAATCCTATCAATGTCCACTGTCTCAAGGTTCCAGTAAATCTTATCCACAGTCTTTGTTCTTTCATAGTTTAAAATCTCTAAAGACACTTTGCAAATGATGTTTCCAAGTAAGCAAGCTTTAACTGGTAGGAAGAGGGCAAGTCAGGGCCTTGGCATTCAGAGTTTGAAAATATTTATGTTCCACCATTGTGTGGTTTGTTATTGTTCAGGACACATAATTTATTTTGAATTTTTAAATGATGGCAAAGAAGAACATTAAGTTATACTTAACAAAATTAGAAGGTGAATTACCAAGAAGCAGATGATTATGGCAAAGTTGTTTTTATGTTCCTCTGTTTTCTATGGAAATTAAAAGCTTTCTCTCAAAATATCTGGCTTAGTAAAACAATGAGTGAGGAGTTGTGAAGTGTTCATTTAAAGGAGATACAAAGGAGAGTTGGAAAGTTCTCCCAAGAGCAACCAGATGATTTATGAAGATAGATACATAGAGGGCAAATAGAAGATGATGTAGGATTAAAGGACTCTGCTTAGATTCCTGGGCCACTGCCAAAAAGTCGAGATGAGAAACTTGTATGTAAATGAGTATTGTTAGAATTAACTGAGCTTCAAACACTGCAGAGACTCCTTCTCTCTCTCTCTCTCTCTCTCTCTCTCTCTCTCTCTCTCTCTCTCTCTCTCTCTCACACACACACACACACACACACACACACACACACACACACACACACACATCCCATGCCACCAACTCCTCCTGTGCACAGAGCTCTAGCAGCATGGGAACTCATTAGTAGTGTCGACCCAATCTTCACAGGTGAGGTACAGCCGCACTTCTGGCCCTCCAATATGAACTTCAGGGTGCTTTGTTAGGCTGGTTCTGCATGGATTTGCAGCACTCCATTTCCAAATCCATTTGATTATAAGAATAAATGTGCAGGTATTCACCAAAAGTCAGGAGCTGTGTCCGTGGCTCTGCCTCAGAGCAAGGCTCATGTCTCCTGGTGATGCATCTAAGTGGCATGCCACCAAACATTTACTTAAACATGCTTCCTAAATGCTTGTTTGACCAGTTCATTGCCATAGTAACAAGGCTCTGTAGCCACAGGACAACAAATCCCATACAGAAGAGCAAGATGACTCCTGAGTGCTGCAGAGCAATGGAAAGAAGGAATTCATAAATACTACACACAGCATTATTCCCCCACCCCAAAAATCAAGTGCCCCAGAACAGATCTTTCTTACAAAAAGACATTTAGATGTGAAACTTATAAAATATTGCTGGGAGGCCATAACCCGTGTGGGGTGGTACATCATCCTTTAAGCCAGAGCCTGAACGAATTTATCAGCTCCCTCCTACTATCTACAGCCTTGACACAACCCCAGCATACACTTAAGACTCCGAGATATGTAGACTTTATTCAATGTGCTAAACTTGAGCAGCCAAAATAATTTTGAAAATATGTGGCAAGCTTTGTGATTTCGATACCTAAGGCAAATCACAAATCACATCAATACAGAAGCTGTGCCACTATGGAAGTCACATACGGCTTGCTGGCCATGTCAGTCAGCTGTGTTGATGGGGTAAAATTAGAATAGAGAAATAGACTCATGGTCATTTGACTTTCAGCAAATCCGCAGTGGATAAAGGATGGCATTTTAAGACATAACGCTAGAACAAGTGGACCAGACTGTGGGAGGGGATCTAAAGACAGGGAGTGAACTTCTGCCCCTCATACCACACACAAAGGTTAATTCTGGATAAATCACAAACCAAAACAAACAAAAACTGGATTTTCGAAAGAAAACCTGAGATGCTATCTCTGGGCTTTGGAGGAGGTAGACAGTGGATCATATCCAAAAAACTATACCCCTAAAAACAATATTGGACTCCACTGGAGACTTCCATAGACCCCAAGAACTACTAAGAATACTGTGATGCCAGCCAGAAGCTGATTAATACTGTTTGCAGAACATAGATCTGATAAGTAATTTTAAACCAGAGTATGTAGAAAACTGCTGTGATTCAGCTGAGAAACAACAAATCCCTCCAATGAGTCTTTGATCACTTACTTAGCCATGGAACCCATGGAAGTGATTAGCATATCCCAGGATTCTAGCATCGATATCACCAGGAAAAGGGAAGTTAAAGGCATATGAGGTACTGTACACCCATTAACTTTCTAAACTAAAAACTAGCACGGGAGATGGGCCAGTAGGTAAAGTTGAGCAAGGTTGAGGGGCTGTGTTGGATTCCCCAGCTCCCACATAAAAAGTCGGGCATGGAGGCACGTGTCTATACCCCATTGCTGGGAGAGCAGAGTCAGAAGAGTGCCTGGAGCTCACTGGCCAGACAGTCCAGCTGAACTGGTGAGCTCCAGGGTCAGTGAGAGACTTAGTCTCAGAAAGTAAGGCGGAGAGTGATTGAGGAAGACAGCGGCCTCCACGTGGGTGCAGGCACACGTGTGTGCTCGTACGTATGCCCCCGACACACACACACAGTCCATACACACACTACCAAGAGCTGATGTTAACAAGAAGATGAAGCTGTGCTGAGACCTTGGAATATTGGAGATACAAGCAATGTGAAATGTCTACCCCCCAAAAAGTGATTAGAGCCAGCCCGGGAGAGGCTGTGTGCGCTACAGAGAGCAGTTTGGTGCTGCTAGGATCCTGTACCTAATGAGGCTCACACCCCAAGCCTCATGGCCCGGCTGCAGGACATGCAACTAGAGTGAGTGTTTGCTCTCCCGGTTTGGGACTTTCTTTGGTCCATTGTTTATTGTAGTTCCTCCATCCCTCTCTTGTGGGGGTGGGAATGTTTACTATGTGCCACTACCTGTTGGAAGGAAGTCTTTTTCTTTTCCAGGGGTTGACAGCTAACAGCCTGCCTTTGGTCTCACGAGAAGCTTTCAGTTTGGACTTTTGAGGACACCTGGAGATGAATTCACTTTGTACTGAAAGGGCCATGAGCCTTCGAGGGCCGGGGGCAGGAAGCTACAGTTTGACTAGGAAATGTTCCCCGCAGGGCGGATTTGAACACCTGGTCCCCAGGGATGGTGTGCCTTGGGATTTTCGCAGACATCAGCAGGTGAAACCTAGTTGGAGGAGGTAGATTGCTAGAGGCATGGTTTTGGAAGCTAGCCTGGCTGCCAGCTCTTTCTTCACTCTCGGCTCAGTGTCTTCCATGAGGTGCACAGCCTCTTCCTTCACAAACTCCCGCCACCATGATGTCCTCCCTTTCCACGAGCCCAGAATCAGCAGTCAAGTACTGTAAACCCCACGAAACCATGAGCTAAAGCGTTTGTCAGTTTTATGTCAGCTCGACACAGCTAGAGTCGTCAGAGAGTTAGTTAAAGAAAAGCCTGAGTTTGGAACACCCTCGTCCATGCCTCTGCTGCACAGGGGGCAGCTGTTTCTCTGTTTTGATCCGTGTACTGAAATGACTCATCTTCAGAATATGGTGTATTCCCTTCACTAGAGGAGGCTGGATAGTGTTGCAGGCTCTGATGGTCTAACCTCCTTCCAACAGTGACAGGCATTGCCAATGTCTCTTCATTTACCAGCTACACACTTTCAAGCTTCTTGGTATTTCCAGAGTGGCACCTTGGTGTCTTTTTAATGAGGATGATCAGGGACTCATGTTTACTTGCCATTCAGTTCCTCTTCTGTGTGTGCATACCCAAGCGTCATTGGGTTATCTGTTTCCTTCTGCAGTGAGGAGTCCAGGCATCTGTATGTCTTTGATGAACAGGAATCCCTGTGGGTATTTCATTGCAGATGTATATTCCAGCTTGTAGACTCCCTTTTCACTTAAAAAAATTATTTTATTTTTACTAATGTGTGTGTGTGTGTGTGTGTAACTGCTCATGAAAGCCAGAAGAGGGTGCCATGGCCCCTGGAGCTGGGGTTACAGTTGCGTCCCTCTTCACATGGGTGGGAACCGAATTGTGGTTCTCTGTAAGAGCATCAAGTGCTCTTAACACACCATCTCTCCACCACCACCA
>CABHPH010143527.1:6920-25985 GCA_902168325.1 Peromyscus nudipes
GAGAGAGAGAGAGAGAGAGAGAGAGAGAGAACACAAACTTCAATAATGTAAATAGTAGACCTGGTTCATAGAATCAGTATGTCTGCATTGAAATTTGGTCATACTTCAAATTGCTTTATACGTTCTTGGGAAACAATACTGCAAAGTATTAAAGAGATTGAAAATAAGACTTTAATGGAAGGCCTAATGTTTCACATTTAATTCCTCTGATAGCTGCAAGCAGAATTAATATATTTCTCTCTGAAACAATGAGCATTAGGAAAATATTTTTAAATTCTATTGATTTTGCATGCCTGAAACATAAGTCAGAAGTAACAGCGCCATGGTCACAGGAGTATGTGATCACATACCTTCAACTATAAGTAGCAGTTATGTTGGGTGATGCTTATAACGGAGAATAGGAAAGCTGTGTCCTAGAATGTATGTTAATCACTGGCCACTCTGTGTCCTCAGTGTGCCCACACATCCTGGAACTAACCACGGATGTAGGCAAGTTGTATTTAGGGAAGCTGTGGGTAGAGACTGACCTCGAAGCAGATGGAAGGGTGTGCTGCCAATCCATGAAGTAAGCCAGCATTCCTTGAGCTCATGGAGTTCCCACCATGCTGGGGAAAAAGCCCCGTGAGAAAAGAGTGAGAAACTTATTATCAATACACATAGAGGAAGCCAGTCACAGGAAAGGTTCTTCATATTGAAGAGAGGATGCTGCTACTCAGGTGGAGAATGTTAATGCATCTATTTCAGAGCATCTCTGCATCAGAGCACAGAGGTATATAGACATGATCTCCCTGGAGTTTATATTAGAACTTCACTTTGTGTGTTTGATCTGTAGAACCACCACGGACAGGGGTGTTAGTAAAGAAAATAAAACTGGTTAGCTGATAACCTGCCTACTGCTTCCGCCTGATTTTATATGTTACTGTATCTTCCAAGTATTCTTAGGCTCATGAAAGTTTCAGAAAGATATCCTTGGGTCATTGCCAAATAGGAAAATAGATTGTTTGTGCTGCAGTGTCTCCAAAGACATAAAAGCTTATCTGATAATGCCATGGCTGTTGCCACCACTACTCCCAAATAAGAACTTCGCATTTTCCCTCTGTGCTTATTTGTGTAAATTGTCTAATTGACAGGGCTCGGAATCATCCAAAAGAATAGACTCTGGTCAACCTTAGATGGGACGCTTACATTAGGTTAGCTTTTAGACATGCTGGTGAGAGATCACCTTGATTAGGTTACATAAAGAGAGAAGACTCATGCTAAATGTCAACCATACTCTTCCTATGAGCATGGGTTCTGGACTGAGTTAAAGGGAGAAACGAAAATGAGCTAAAGCATCCATTGCTCTCTTTTTCCTGAAAAGAAATGGGAAACCTTTTCTTTTCTTTCTTTTTCCTTTTGAGTAGATAGGTGTGTTTTTTTTTCTTTTATTGATAATTTATTTTTCTTACATAATGTATCTTGATTATGCTTTCCCCTCCCTCTCTTCCTCCCAGTTCATTCCCACCTCACCTCCTACCAGATGCTTTCTGTGTCTCATTAGAAAACAAGCAAGCATCTAAGGGATAATATTAAAATATAATATAATATGGTAAAAGAAAAACTAATGCGTCGGAATTAAATAAAACAAACAGAAGGAAAAGAGTCTAGGAGAAGGCACAAGAATTAGAGACCCACTGGTTTGCCCACTAAGTAATCCCATAAAAACACTAAATTGGAATCCATAGTATGTATGCAGAGGAACTGGTGCAGACCTATGCAGGCCCTGTGTGTGCTGCCTCAGTTTCTGTGATTCATGTGAGCTTAGATAATGTTGATTTAGAGGGATTTGTTTTCTTAGTTATCTCCATCCTTTCTGGCTCTTACACTCTTTCTGTCTTTTCTTCCACAGGGTTCCCTGAGCCCTGAGGGGAGGGGTTTGATAGAGACATCCCATTTAGAGCTGAGTGTTCAAAGTCTCTCACTCTCTGCATAATGTCTGGCTGTGGGTCTCTTATTTGTTTCCATCTGCTGCAGGAAGAAGCTTCTCTGATGATGGCTGAGCAAGGCTCTGATCTATGAATATAGCAGAATGTTATAAGGTGTAATTTTATTGCTATGGGTTTCAGTTTTGTTTGTTTGTTTAGTTTTATTAGCTTTGGGGGGATTTTTTTTGTTTTGGGTTGGGTTTTTTTTCTTTTTGGTTGTTTTGTTTTAGAACCATAGTATTTGGTTTTTAGGTCCCTGGGCTTTCTAGTCTCAGGTTCTTGGTTACCCAAGCGGTGTCTAGTGTGGATTCTATCTCATTGGTTCTTCACACAGGTACCATCATCGCCCTAGAGTATCTTTCAGGCAGGATAACACTGCAGATCAAAGGGCTTGTGGCTGGGTTGATGTTTATGTTTCTCTTTTAGTAACTTGCAGAGTACCTCCCTGTACCAAAGATACTACAGTGTAGGAGTGAAAGCTCTAAATGGGCAACAGCTTGGCTTCTCCTTGTTCTATGAGTTGTTTAGGTGTTGTCTTCAGCAACAGGGCCTTGTTGTCAGCTTGTAGAGAGCAAACCAGTCTTGGCAACAGGCTGGCTTCTCTGGAGATTCCCATGGAATCCCTTTGGGTAACAACTCAATGAAATGGAAGAAAATCCCAGCACTGGAAACTTCATTTGGTGATAAAAGATGACCAATTAGGGGTCTGCCTCCCTTGTTACTCGGAGATTTCATTTAAATGGCCTTGACAGATTTAGGATGCTTCTACTGCGTTAGATTTCCACATCGCTCCTCCTTAATTCCCTGTATCCCCTCCCTTGTCTCCCTCACCTCTCCCCCTGCCTACTTAATCCTCCTGTTCCAGTCTCTCCATCCATCCAGAACTATCTATTCTACTTCCCTTTCCAGTGAGACCTATCTGTCCTCCCTAGTCCCTTATTCTATACCTAACCTCTGTAGTTCATCAGATTGCAGCTTGGTTATCATTGTTTTAATATCTAATATCCACACATAAGCAAATACATACCATATTTGTTTTCTAGATCTGGAATACCTCATTCAACATGATTTTTTTCTAGTTCCATCCATTTATCTGTGAATTTCATGGCTTTATGTTTATTTAATGGTTAGGTAATACTCCATTGTGCAAATGTACTACATTTCTTCATTCATTCTTCTGTTGAGGGACGTCTAAGTTGTTGCCAATTTCTAGCTATTATGAATAGAGCAGAAATGACCATGGCTGAGCAAGTGTTTCTGTGGTACGATGAAGCACGCTTTGAGTATATGTCGAAGAGTGGTCTAGCTGGATCTTGAGGTAGTTTGATTGCCATCTACCCGAGGAACCACCACACTGATATACACAGTGGCTGTACAAGTTTGTATTCCCACTGCAATGGATGAGTGTTCCCCTTATTCCACATCCTCACCAGCATGAGCTGTGACTTGTGTTATTGATGCTGGTCATTCTGACAGGTATAAGATTAAAATCTCAAAGTAGGTTTGATTTGTATTCCCCAAATGGCTAAGGATGTTGAACATTTCTTTAAGTGTTTCCTAGCCATTTGAATTTCCTCTTTTGAGGACTCTTTGTTTAGATATGTACCCACTTTTAAAATTGGGTTATTTGTTTTCCTGATATCTATTTTTTAGTTATTTATGTAATTTGAATATTAGCCCTCTATTGGATGTGTAGTTGGTAAATCTTTTCCTACTCTAACCTATAGGCCATCACTTTGTCCAAATGACTGTGGTTTTTGCTGTGGGAGAAGTTTTTCAACTTCATGAGGTCTTATTTATTTATTATTGATTTTAGTGCCTATGCTAACAGTGTTCTGTTCAAATAGTCATTTCCCATGCCAATGAGTTCAAGCTCTTCCCCACTATCCCTTCTATCAGGTTCAGTATATTGGATATTGAAGTTGAATTTTGTGCAGGATGATAAGTATGTATCTATTTGAATTCTTCTACATGTAGCCATGCATGTTTGACCAGTACCATTTCTTGAAAATGCTGTCTTCAGTGTGGGTTTCTGGCTTCTTTATATATATATAAAAAAAAAGTAGTGTATGTCTATAGGTGTGTGGATTCATGTCTGGGTCTTCAGTTTGTTTCCATTGATCAATATGTTTTGTTTTGGGTTAATACCATGCTGTTTTTATTACTGTAGCTCTGTTCTACAATCTGAAATCGTGGATAGTGATTTCTTTTATGATTCAGGATTCTTTTAGCTATCCTAGGGTTTTTTGTTGTTGTTGTTGCTGTTGTTTTTTTGGTTTGTGGGGTGTTTTTTTTTTTGTTGTTGTTGTTGTTATTGTTGTTTGGGTTTTTGTTTTGTTTTTTTTTGTTTGTTTGTTTGTGTGTGTGTGTGTGTGTGTGTGTGTGTGTTTCCATATGAAACTAAAAAGAAATGTACGTTCAAAATCTGTACAGAATTGTGTTGAAATTTTGATGGGCATTGCATTGAATCTGTAGATTGCTTTTGGTAAGATAGCCAATTATTATGTTAATCCTACCAATCACGAGCATGGGAGATCTTTCCTTATTTCTTCAGTGTCTTCAAGATTTTATTATACAAGACTTTCACTTGCTTGATCAAAGATACCCCCAAGATATTTTAGATTGTTTGTGGCTATTGTGAAAGGTCTTGTTTCCCTGATTTCTTTCTCAGTAATTTATCATTTCTAGATTTCCCTCATTTTGGATTTCATTTATTGATTCTATTTCTACTTTCAGATCTTGAATGGTTTTATTCATTTCCACTATGTGTTTGTGTTTTCATAGATTTCTTTAAGGGATTTTTTCATTTCCTCTTTAAGGACCTCTATTATATTCATAAAGGCTATTTTAAGGTCTTTCTTATGCTTTTGCTATGTTGCAATATTCAAGGCCTGCTGTGTAAGGGTTGCTGGGCTCTAGTGGAGACATATTGTCCTGGCTGTTATTGATTGTGTTTTTATGCTGGCGTCTCAGCATCTGGGTCAGGGAAGATTATAATTCTAGGTGCTGATATATGGTCTTGTCTTTGTTGGATGGGTATTTTGTTCCTTGGTTTCTGTTGCCCTCTCTGATTTTTAGGAGAGTGTGGTAGCTGTGTGTTGCCTGGCAGGAAATTCTTCTGGGACCATAATAGGCATGGCTACTGGGTTTTTCAGGTAAAATGTGTTTCTAGATATTGGGAGCTGACACTTATAAATAGAGAAGTGTGACTGAGGGAGTTCACAGGAGGAAAGCAGAATGTTCCACCAGTATCTGTTTAGTCCCCTGGCAATGGGGACAAAGAGTGAGGAGGGGCCACAGAAGAAGTTCTGCTACAGATCTGGGGGTGAGACTTGAGGACTGGACTAGGAGGGATGGAGGGAGAGGTAAAGATCTGAGGTTAACCTAACTGCTACCCTGGCTAGGGTGGTCTGTGGGTATCCAGAGAGTGCCTGCTGGTGTTTAACACTAAGATAAAGCATTAGGGAGGGTGGAGGTTGGAGGGGGAAGATCTGTTGATCCATGGGAGATGGCTGGGTAAGATGACCTCTGCAGGTGGTCTGCTGCAGAGCTGAGAATGAGACAGGGTGATTGGATTTGGAGGCACTGAGGAAGAGGAAAAAGTGAAGATTTGTAGTTAACCTACCTGCTTCCCTGGCCAGATTGGCCTATGGGTCCCCATGGAATGCCTGCTGGGGTTAGAGCCTGGGATAAAGCAATGAGTGGGGAAAAAAGGTTGGAAGGAAAGATTTGTGTGAGCCACTGAATAAGGGGTTAAGACGGGAAGGTGGCTGCAGCAGGTGATCTGTTACAGAGCTGGGGATAAGACTGGCAGATTAGGTCTGGAGAAGCTGCAGAAGCAGGGAAAATCTGCAGTTAGCCATCTTTTTCTTGAGTTGCTTTAGTAACTAAGACACTTACCATTATATTCTTATTTTTTTTCCTCTGTCAATCTACGAAGGTCTGCAGTGAAATATTAGATGACCAGAATGGCTTGGCTTTTTAGTGATTTCTTGCTGTGGACCAATGGTTCACAAACTCAGAAGCTTCTGGATCAGCAGAGCAGTTACATCACTGGTCTGGGATCAATGGATGACGATAACCCTCTCTCAGCTTCAGTGGAGACTGATTGGCTCAGCACAGTAGTTCAGAAAGTATCGTCACTGTCTCTGGACCAACATGATTGGCATCATCAGGGAACTGATGGAGATGACTTTTCCTAGACGCCATCCAGTACCACTGAATCAAAAACTCCTGCAGCCAGGCCAACAGTGTGCTTTAGGAAGCTCTATGGGCTGGACTGGCTTAAGAGTTGAGGTTTACGAAGAAGCATCTAGTGGGAGGGACTTTTATTTTCTGCTCCACATGGTGTCATCACCATGCAAATTAGAAAAGACATCCTGGACTGTTGGTACCATTTTCCGGTGGGGTGAACATGATCCTCAAATATGTTTTCTCTCTTCTATATAGAGTACAATTCCTATCAATATCATAGGGTAATCAAAATGAACTCTCACGAACTGAGGGAATTAAAAATGCAGAAATTTATTTTCTCATAATCCTAGAGGCTCAGTGACCAAAGTCAAGATTTCAGTAGGACCATGCTGGCTTTGAAGTCTGGAAAGGGGAAATCTTTCTGGGTCCTCCCTAGCTTCTGGTGCTTTGTTGTCATGTCCTTGGTGTTATTTTGCCTTTCAGTTGTACTGCTCTGATCTATTTCTTGATGGCCTACCTGTGTGTCACTGCAAGACATCCCCCCCTCTATTGTCATTGGATGATGACATCTGTCATACTTGATTAAAGGCCTACCCTCACTACTGTGATATTATTTTAATTGAAGTAATTATGTCTGTAGGGGCTCTGTTTCCAAATGAATTTGCTTTAGAAGGTACTGTGTGTTAGGACTTCAACCTCTTTTGACAGACAGAGTTCAATTTTGAAAAGTCTACCTAGGGTTCAATCAATCATGGCTCAGTAACTCCATCGCAAAGCTGAACTTACCTCTGAGGTCATTCCACGGTTGTGTATACTTGACCCTCTAGTGTGAATAGAAGCTTAAGTGTTTTCTGGTTTAGTGCTCTCCTAGACATGGGACTCGGGAGGGAAGTGTCTGCACAGAACATGATACTTTGGTATGTCATTATGGAAAAGCCACAGAGGAGGATGTCTTCCCTAGCTGTGCGGCTTGAAGTATACCATTACATCGCAAAGAAATCAATGGTTCCATTTAGCATAATAATACCAGGGGCACATTTAAAATATCATATTATAGCATGAAAATATTAATAGCTACAATGGGGTGTGTAGTTTCAATTGTAGAGAGGGTTGATTTTACATCATCTGCCCTGGAACTCATTGGGGGCACTTTTATTCTATTATATCTCTTGTGTCATGAGGCTTTGGCTTTTAAAACATTTAAGCCCGTCCGCATGTAGTTTATATATAGCTAGGCCATGTCTTTATTCATTTATTCATCTTTCATTCATGCTTTCAGCAAATGTGCATTTTGTGCCTGTGGGAAGACAGCCACAGGGAACTAGCAGTACTAAAGCAAATCCCTGCCCTCATACAGCTGATATTCTATGGGGAGATATAAAATGTTCAAATGAAAGCAGATATAGCAGCATAAGATACAATTGCAAGCAGTAAAATATACTGTAAAGGGATGTGTATGGAGTTGAGGGATAAAATTAACGTGCATTCAAATAACTTCAGGCTTCCTATGGCAGGGTATTTTACAAAAGTCTAGTTTTCTTAATAGATTAGCACCTAAACACCCAGCCCACCTTCCTCAGGATGATATAGCAATTACTCAGTGTCTTACTTTCAAAATTTACTGCAGATATTGTCTAAATGCTATTAACTGACTTCAGTAACTGACCTTGTTATAATTGTTGTAAAAAGGTGAAGGTTTTGGAGCCCCAGAAGCCCAGGTATGAACCAAAGCTAGGTGCTATGATTATTTATTGTCGTTGAGCTTAGTAAATGTCCCTAAAACCAAGCATAATACTACTACTTTGTAGGGTACCCTAAAGCTTACATGAGATGACATTTGACAAGCCAACCACATTTTCTGTAGTTTAATGCTTAACACATACTGAAATGTATTTTTTTCTAAGATTTAATTCAAGCAATTTTGGATTTTGATCATCTTTTTAGAGGCTTCCCCCTTAAAAAATAGTGTTATGGTCAAACATCAAACAGTCTCTTTAAAACAAAATGCTTAAGCACCTGTGTACACGAAAGTCAAACATGGAGGAAAGCAGTCTTACTAGAGAAGTGTTTTCAAAAGAATTTAATTGTAAGCATTTCCAGATGAAGAAAACCGTCAGAGTTAATTTTTACATCTTTAGGAGCATAGGATGTTCTGATGGTGCATTACACATCAAATATAATAAAAAGACATTAACAGAAACCATTTGCACTAAAATCAGATTTGTGCTTTCACACAATATTTATGTTTTTCTGATTTTATGGGTGCATCCTAAGTTTGTGAGCCTTTCCCAGGCCGTATTGAAATACGCAGCCCTTCCACTGCGTTTTCTCTTCAGAATTTAGGCATATAGATCTCAATTCTATCTACTGCCGAGGCTGCTGGCCAGAGATGGTTTCTACACTCACTATTAGTAAGTTAGGGCCATGTGCAAGGGGTTAACAAGGTATCTATACCTCTTACTGAAATAACATTGTTAAGAAAGAAAAAAAAAAAGTGGACTGCCGTGAAGGAGAGGATAGTAGTCACAATGGAAAATACTGGCTGCAATAGAAGAAAATCAGTGGATGCTTGTTCTGTAGGAATCCGTTTATTCATTGATCATAACACTCTCATGTGTTAGGAAATGCAGCTGTATGTTACAAATGGCAACGTGAGACTCAGAGAAACTAAAATATCTAAATTCATGTGCTAGAACCTGGCAAAATGGATTTGAACCCTATTTTTCCATCCAGACTTTATGTACTTACCTGCCATGCTGCCACTGGGTGGAACACCCAATGCAGAACACCTGAAAGATACATGACTCCTGTCATGTGCTGTAGGGTTAGACATGTAATCTCCTCTTTTTGTGTTAACGATCAGAACTACATGTCTGACTTTTAAAATATTTCTGTATCCTGTGAGTCATTGCTTCCTAGAAGTGTCTGCCACAAAGGACATAATATACCCAAGAATCCTAGGACATGAACTTTACCTTGTCAGAGTCTCTGTCTCTGACTGAAAAGGTAACTGCTCTTGGAGAAATGGAGCCTGAGCTGTAGTTAACTCAGACCTCCCCTCTGATGACTGATGTTAAGTCTTTGCTGACTGCTGAATGGGACATTGAAGTGACAGAAGGTTGCACAGAAGGTAAATATTCTCTGACACGGAATCCTCAATTAAGTAAGAGCAGGTAGGATTGGTCATGAATGGGTGCCTACATTTGATAGTGTCATGATTTAGGTGTCCCACTGAGATGTTGGCAGGAATGCCATTCAAACAGGGAGGAGACACTCTTCAAGGCATAAATAATGACAACCTAGCTTGAGATACTCCCCCAGCCCTTGCTTTCACATTCAAACACTGCTAACTTCTCTGTCAACTGCAGCGTGCTAATTTGCAACGTAAACTCATCGAGATCATAGGTCTATCCCCCTTCCCCATAAGTGACATCAATCATCATGCTGACCTCACCTCCTGGGCTCTCCACCTTCCCCAGTTATATATTCACACCTGATTCATCTACAACTAACAAGATGTTCAAAGCACAGGGTCATTCTAATGGGACTTAACCTTGAAGCCTGTCTCTGTATTCACTTACTCTTATTGCCACTGTTAGATTAAGACACACCAGAGGGGAGGAAGCATGTTTATTGGCTGGTTGTTTCAGGTGGTTCAATTCGTGGATGCTTGCCTCTGGGTGTTTGAGCAGAAAATGGTGATGGTGGAGACATGTGGCAGAGATACTCTTCACTTCTTAGTAGATGTGAACCTCTAGAAAGTGGGGTCACGCGGGCTCAGCTGGTTTTCTTCTTTCTCCCTCTTCGAATGGTACTGCCCACATCCGGGGAAGTTCCCATTTCCTCCAAGTGATCCTGTCTGAAAACACCCTCAGAGACTCATCAACCGTGCTTGAGCAATCTCTTGGGTGATTTTCAGGCCAGTCAAAGTCAAGATTCACCACCCTGACGTCTTTTTTTTTTTTTTTTTTTTTTTCGAGACAGGGTTTCTCCGTGTAGCTTTGCGCCTTTCCTGGAACTCACTTGGTAGCCCAGGCTGGCCTCGAACTCACAGAGATCCGCCTGGCTCTGCCTCCCGAGTGCTGGGATTAAAGGCGTGCGCCACCAACGCCCGGCCCACCCTGACGTCTTTGTTGTTGTTGTTAACTCAATGCCTCTCTGGCATTGGAATATGAGCAGGGTATTTTCTCTTCAAGGAAATAAAATCTGTCTGACTTCATAAATGCTTCTCAAGTACACTTTAGTTTTCAGAAATATTTTGAAATATTTATCTTAATTCTTTTCCTTTTTGATCATAAATCAGACTCATGCCAAAACATAAAACTTGTTTGGCTGTAAATGTGGACTCATAAACTACACAGTAGAACTTTAGTGTTACATATTTTAGCCTTGTCTTTACCTATATCATAAGGAAGGCCAAGCAAGGTCTTATGTTTTGCTCAAGGTCACGTGGTTAATAGTGTCATCTCTAATAGTCTCTAAGACAGAGAGATGTGAAAATAACCACCAAGCTCATTCTTTCATTGCCTTTGAATTACTTCTATTTTTTTATTACACTTCCAACATATTCTTCGATCCTTCCAATTTAAGGGACAAAGGGGAAGGTGGAGAGGATAGGAACAAGACCATGTGGGCATATATTAAGATCATTTACACCAAATCAAAACCTTACATTCAATTCATCTCAGCACTTTCCCAGAGCGAATCAAGGAATGTTCCCCTAAGTAATTATAATGCAGGTTAAAGGAATAAGGATTGTGGTCATTCATCGATTCTCGATTTTTATTCCCAGACTTATCACTGCTTGGAATAAGAGGGTTGAAAGAATAGATACATTTGTAAAATGACTAGAATAATTTTACCCACCTCAGGGATTCAGTGAGTGTTTAATACCATAAAGGACTTTGAGATAACCAGATGAAAGGTGCTTCAGAAGGCAGACATGATTACTGGATTAGAATTTCAGAGAATGAGAAAGGGGTCTTTTGTGTTGACAGAATTTTTTATTCTTTTTGTAGTTCTATAGTAGCTTAAAATTTTTCCTACCAATTTTTTCAATTTCAGATCATGTCCTTGACTTGGTATTGCTCTCATGAGATGGAATGTGTATTGGTGTAAACCGTCTGCCTCCCTTTTGGATTTTGTTTTCTAATATGCATCTTTGCATCTTTGAATTCACAAGGCTAATTTTCTACATTCCCCATGGTTGAGATGTTTGTAAAGTAAAATGGGTATCACCTGGGGATAGTGTTCTGCAAGTCAGTATTTATTACATGTCATAGAGGCACGTGCAGGTGCAAGGACACACATACACAGGCATACACACACACACACACACACACACACACACACGCACTATCCTTATGTTGAATTGTTTGGAGACTAGACCAATTTTGTTTCATTCTTTAAAGGTTGCCATAATATCATTAATCTCTCTCAGCCCTTAAAGATGGCCTCTTGCCATATTCTGTCAGAAAACAAGATATAGACCATTTACTTTAAATATCTAAAAATAAAAATGCTGAATCCAATGGCTCACACACACCCAGAGGTGTCTCATGCATTTTGCAGTTGTTAGAAAGCTGGTGAGTTATAGGGGGGTGGGGGGTGGGGTCGACAATGAAACTTTGGGTTTACTAAGGATGAAATGCTTTATTATATGAACTGTGCATGTTTTTTGCTGTGAAAATAAGTAGTGCTAATTAATAATACTACAGAACTGCACAGAAGCCTTTGAACTGAAGAATAGATCATTAACCACTTGGAGTAGGACTCTGCCTGCAATCTACCCTACCTCTTTTCTGATTTTCTGGAAAAGTCTATTGCAATAAGAACTGAGCTGGGGACTATGCTGTGATGGCATTTCAGCTCAGCCAATCAGAGCACAGTGACAGGTGGAATCCACCAGTGAATAAATAACAACATCTCTCTGGCATGAAAAGGCTGGGAATTCCACTAACTTCAAATCTGTAAGCCTTTGTTTTATGTATATGAATTTCCCTTTTTTAAATATTAGTACACCTGAGCTATACAAAGCCATGTAAGTGTCTTTGTTCTAAAAATAAAATGCACTGGATCCAAAAACTGAAAATATGACTACAAAATTCAAATTAATTACGTTTAATTAACTAAACTTAACATTATGTCAGGAATGAATGGTTACCCAAAGTTGGCTTTTCTGCAGCTATATGTAAATCATATATTTACATAACTGTTAAGTATTAGGTTCATGCATAAACCTGCTGTGGCTGAGTGGGGCTTTACTAAGAGAAGGTGCCCAGGAACAATGGGTCCTGAGTTACCTTTCTTGGATACATTGAAGTTCAAATTTGATGGACTTGTGTGATCTATTTACAGCCCAGAAGTCTCCACCAGTTAGCATGGGGGTGTGTTTCATAGCATAGTAACTTTGTGGTGTGTTAGCTGTTTTCTCCTGTGTTCTCTCTAAGCTGAAAAGTTGCTGTGTGCTCCCTTTCCTTCCATTATACCTCCGTGCATTCATGGACTCCGCCTTCCAAACTATTGCCAGGTGTTAGCATCTTCCCTGGGTAATTTCAGGCATTTTCCTTTGAATGAAAACGGCTCACTTGGAAGGTTGTGAAAGGCAGATCCATGAGGATTTGAGAGGATTTTGTGTTGCGATGTGGTGGGAAGGCTTGCCAGAAATTGCCCGTTTCAGGCTGATGATGCAAAACTAGACATCTGTTAAATTAACATCTACCTAACGTTTTGCCTTCAGTCAAATGCATTTTTTAAAAAATTAAATCTCTCCCACTCTGTCCTGCTTTCTTTCTTTTTTTTCCCCCACTGTCAAAACAATCTGTCACAAGATATTTAATTTCTGTGTAATGGGTTACTTAAAGAAACCAGCATATGGTACAGTGAATGTACCTAGCTTTGCGCTCCAATCCAGTGTGCGTTCTGCTCCTCGGCTCCTCCCCTGGAGCACATTGTGCACAGCGTAGACTTTGTTGGTTGCTGGAGTCACTGTGCTCTGACTCATGTCAGGGCCAAGCTCTCTGGCAACTTTTGCCTTGTAGGAGGAAAATATCCACATAAAGATTCTGGTTCCACCAACGAGTCAGAAACCACTTTCTGTTTGGTCAAGTGGTGACTGTCTATGGCTCTTAGAGTTCCACTGGTCCTAAGAACGAAGGGGGAATAAGAATACAAATTGCTTCCCTCAGCACATTCTTATTCCCATAAAAGAGATCAAATGCACAAGCCATTTAAAAAAAAAACTGTAAGCACAATAAATTTATGATTTACTTTATTCATTCATTTATCCAATAACTTATCTATCATCTACCTATCTACCTACTTATCTATCAATGGTTGATTATAGTAATTAAAGACATATGCATGACTGTATTTTTATAATAAATTAATACGAGAATCTGTAGACAAACTATTAGTTTATAGAGTACTTTATATCCCCAGAGATTGATAAATCTTTCCATTGTATATAAATGTGTACATACTGAATATACAAATAAATTCACAATATATAGCTTTTGAAATTCGTTAATATTTTTCTCCATTTATTTATTTTCACAGAGTACTTGACACCATTTTGGGGTAGGTTCAATGGCTGGCCCAAACAGTTTTTGCGTGTGTGTGTGTGTGTGTGTGTGTGTGTGTGTGTGTGTGTATGTACTTTCTTCTGATCGTGGGAGGCATATGGTTCATTTCTTTGAAGTTTTCGGGATCCCCTGATTGCCTTCATTTGGAACTACAAGTGGAGATGCCTGGGGGCTGCTTCTGAAGGCTTCCCAGTTTGATTGGCCTGGAAGGGTCTTAGTCAGGGAAGGGGGAGAGGTGCGGTGTAGCAGAGCTCTTACCAGAAGGATGCAGGAGGCCACAGCCACTTGATGATTGCTCCCCAATTATTCATTCACTAAACAGCTATGTTGAGGGTTTCTGGGGAGAAACAGCATAACGCCTGCAATAAATCACTTAAGTTTATTATTTATTAATCGAAATTCTCAAGTGCACTACAAAGTGTCTCTAGGACATCATCTGTGCAAGGCTATCACAAATAAATGTGCTAGGCTAGGCAGTAAAAATGCAGCTTACTTGTCCCAAATAGCCTAGAATAGCTGTGCTGTTGTTAATCAAAGCAGGATAAAGTCCTGAAGTCCCCCCCCCCACAATAAGCATAACTTTTCTTAGACATACATCAGGCAAAGTCACAGAGACATGGTATTCCTGTTGAGTTCATCAGGAAGTTTCAATTGTCATCATGTGCCTTATCATTTAGTGTTATTTTGAGAATTATAGTTGTCTCTCGTGATTTTTACCTTGATTCTTGGGACCCTCTAATCTCAGTCTCTGAATTTCAAAGCACAGCTCGGGAAGTTACCATAGTTAGCCCAAGCTGAATGCTGCTAGGAGTATTAAAATCAAAGATGCCCTCTGGTCCTTGTTCCTCCACTGAAAGTAAAGTGTCGATGTTAGCGTTGGGCAGAAGCCTGCCAGCATCTGGCTGTATGACAGTCAGGAACATTGGAGGATGATGCTCCGTACCAGCAAGACTGCCTAGTTTGTATATGAAGCCTGTTTTTTTTTGTTTTTTTTACTAAGTGTGCCATAAATACTTACTGTGTGTAAGACTGAAATTTCTTTCACTATCTTTAGGGAGACCAAATGTGATAGATAAATAGGGATTGCAGCCTTGAAGATCATTAGCAGCTTAACCCTTCATAGTGCTTGAAAGTCATACATTTGGCAGAGACTTAATAAATACTTGTGAGTGGCCAGGCACCGTGAACAGTTGCAGAGGTAAAGTGCACTAAGAATGGGAGAAGAACTGAGTGACTGGGACACGGAACAGAAGCAGGCTCTAGAACAGAAATGCAGCCTTAATCATATCAAAACTATGAACGCATTGCCACAGCTGAGGAAATTGTTCTGAAAGACCAAACCACAGTTCTAGAAAACAAACAGGATGTGACCAGAGATGGTTTCTCTGAGGAAGTGAGTCATGAGCTGAAAACCAGAGGACGAACGGCATAAACATGTGGGGAGTAAGACGGGAGGGGGGTTGAGCGAGCATCGTGGCAGCAGGAAGCGGGCGATTCCCCACCACCAGCTGACAGTAGGTCACAGGGCAAGCACTCAGGGCTGTGGGGAGGGTGGTAGAAACTGGGTTGGAGTGGCATGCTGGAACCAACACGTGGGGAGACTATGTCAGCAAATAGCCCCAGCTGATCAAAAGCAAACTCTTACCGTATGAAGAGGTACGGAGGAGCATGTTGTGGAGAGCAACAGAGAAGTCACTGAGGCTCACATTGAGTCTGATTCTGTGCCTAGCTCTGGGCTGGGTAATGAGACAGGATATGGGTACACAGAGCCTTGCATGCACCATGAGCTAAAGTGAGGGATAATGAACCTTTAAGCAACATGGAGGGGCTTGTGAACATCATAGGTGATGAAGAAAAGATTGGGGGCGGGGGGGGGGGTGGTTGGATCTGGTTTTCAGGATCAGCATGCCTTCTGCACAGCTGAACGGTGCCTGGCTAATTTCCCTTTCTAATGAGACTAACACAAAATCCATCCATTTAGACTATTCAGCTTTTCGCAAACGGACCAAGCTGTTGGGGTAGAGGGGAAAGAGGGGCTGACATTGATGGATGGAGTTAAATACCAGAGTCTCCCTCTTCACACAGACTTTTCTAAAGCAGTATTGTGATAGAAAGGCCCTCGGAGCTCCAGGTGGGCAGGGCAGGCTGGACAGAGCCCAGTGTCTCCCTGGGACTAGGAAGCAGAGTACGAATGGGGATCTCCTATCAGAGTGGCAGGGTCCTCTTCAGGCCTGACATCAGGGTGGCATGTGGAGAGGAGGTCCCCAAACAAGGCTCAGTTCTCATGGGAAGCAGCTCCAAGGGGTCATTCAGTGGGACACATGGTTTTCCTTGGAATAATTTAACTCTTTGTGCAGAATTACCATCAAAGCAGGATCCATTGCCGACTTCTACCCATGGTACCACCCTCCAATTTTTTTATGGCTGGTAAATGGTCATTTATCTTGATTGTGAAGTACAAGCGACATTGCTCTGGGCCTGTTTTAAACACGGCTAACTCACAATAAGTAGGTCGCCATTTTTGGGTGTAAAAGCTGAATGTATCCTGCTGTAAATATTAAAGATGATGACCAAGCCGAGTGCATCAGGACGATCTGAGCATATGTATTTTTAAAAGGAATGATGGCTGTTTTCTGAGAGTTTCCTGATCAGATGCTTAGGTTCCGTGGCCTCATGATGAGGTTTTAATCATTTGAGTGAATCCAAGTAGCAAAGATGGCCGTGTGTTTAGTGTTACTATGGGGGTGACAATAGCGTCAGCAGGTGCATGTGGAGCTGTGATGCTTAGGTGTGGAGAAAAGGCTCTTACATGTTGACAGTTCTTAGTGACTTGTTTTGTGTATCACATGTACTGGGTTTATTTTGTTTGTGTTTCATTTTTTGTGTTATAAATGGGGCAATGGAGGAAAGAGTAAAGTTGAGTCATTTTCAAAGTCATTGAGCTTCTAAATAAAGGGGCTGGGATTCAGATCCCAGTAGTCTGGCTCCAAAGTCTGTATTCCTGACTACCACTGATTTGCACAAAAACATGGATTAGGCTAAGAGGGTGGCAGGATTGAAGAGGACTTGTTTACTTTCAAAGGAACCTCTATTTCTTTTTCCTCCTCCTCCTTCTCATCCAACCTGTTCCAACTGCTTGTAGAAGACAGATGCCTGGGGGGGGGGGGAGTATGAGTCGCAAAGCAAATTTTTACAAATTTTTTAATATTCAGGATCAAAAATGCACATTTCTGGGGAGTAATGGTACCAAATGAATACATACTGCCCCTTTCCTGAGAACACAGCCATGGATGTATGTGCACAAGCACATATGGGCATATACAAACATGTGCACACACTTACATGAATCCATCTATACATGTGTATACATGCAAGCTCACATGCATATAAACACACATATATGTGCAAAGACGTGTACCTACATGTATACAGGCATGTACCCATACATATACAGTTGCTTTTAGTGGAGCACCACACACAGCCTCTGTAGCTCTTTGTATTTTTGCCTAATTCAGGACTGGCTACAATAACCAACAGCTCTCAAGAAGATTCCAACAGTTTGGCCTTAAAAATAGTTTCAGCAAATGCATTTTGAAAAGCCATCTGAGAAATACAGACCAGCTGCACCTTTCTGTTTAAAATTTGAAACACTGGTCTTTGAAGTATTTTTATATTCTCTTCCTGTCCACTTGCATATGATACTTCACATATTCACGTTCTGTTATATTTTGTCTGATTGAGACTCCATTCAATGTCCTGATGCCCGTCAAATGATGGACAAGCATCTTTCTTGTAAGCTATTGTCTTCTCTTTTTAATCTTGCTGTTCCAGCAACATATGGAGTCATTTTCTACTTCATGTTCAAAAACTCTGACTTCCATCCACAAGGTGATTGCTGGTGTAGACAGGCCAGCCCACATCACCTGAAAGAGCAGAGGGGAGAAGGATAATCCAGTCAGTTGGCATGCTTTTCCCCCTAATCCCCAAGAGGCAGGTCCTCCATTTTAAGAAGAAGAAATGCCTCCCGAACACATGCGGCCTCTGTAACTCCTTGAATCAGCAAACGTAGCCAGTGCCAAACTGATTGTCAATCTTAGCAAGGAAATTTCGGACGTGCTGGAGTGTACCAGACGCACGGTATTGTCTGAATTGGAACTTGGGCTAGCCTATTAAATTCTAAAAGAAGAAAAAGCAACCTCAAGGACGTGATTGCCAAAGGAAGGCAGAGGAGAAAGAAACCTTGATCTTCTCCTCCCAGTCTTTGGCATTAGTTCTGAAAGCTGATGTTTGGGGAACCCCTAATGGCTAAATGCACGCAAGCAGAAGCAGAGGAAAATGCTGTGATTCCATTTGCTGTGAATATGTTGAACAGTTTTCTTTTCTCCCATCTCCGTGTCTCAGACTTGGAGTCGTTTTGCCTCTCATCTGCTTCCAGCTTGCTTGAGTTACAACCAATCAGATATGAGGAAAATTAGATTTTAATGGAATATTTGATTTTCATTGCTTAATTGATTTAATTGCAAGCTTCTAGTTCAGACTGGTAGAAATGCAAAGACTTTCAGTCAAATGTAGACAAGCTCTCATTTTTCTGTGTTTGACAGTGACAAACTTAGTAAGACACTGGCCTTGAGTCTGGAACTTTGGAGGCAGGTTTGACCAACAACTTTCTGAATTGCTCTCCGTAGCCCGTGTTTGTTTCTCTTTCATATAAATGCATAAAGGAATATGCATAAGTATACATATTCCATGTCAGAGTCTTATGTTTGCATTTGCTTATTCTGGTTGTTTGACTTTGATTCCTATGTGTTTTTGTTTGTCGAGGAGGACAATATATGTGTGCTTATATAAACCACCACTTTGTTTGCCAGAACATCCAATATCACAGACTGTTTCTTTTTTATAGCTGAGAAAGGGAAAGACAGACAGGCAGGTCAGTTGTCTAGCAGAAGCTAGACAGTCAAGTTCAAGGTCAGTGGGTTCTGGTTCTATAGTTGCCTGAGATTTTCATAGTCCTAAATAGAGGCTAGTGCATGCCAATGGCTAGTACCTACTGGCTGCCTAGGGCACTGCAGTAAGAAGATTACTTGGTACAATAAGGCTCAACACAGGTGGGGACACCAGAGGTCTATCTGTCTATCTGTCTATCTGTCTATCTATCTATCTATCTGTCTGTCTGTCTGTCTGTCTGTCTGTCTGTCTATCTATCTATCTATCTGTCTATCTATCTATCTATCTATCTGTCTGTCTGTCTATCTATCTATCTATCTATCTATCTATCTACCTACTTCTAACACACACACACACACACACACACACACACACAC
>CABHPH010143528.1:5488-18271 GCA_902168325.1 Peromyscus nudipes
TCTGGAGCAATGGCTCAGTGGTTAAAAGCACTGGCTGCTCTTCCAGATGACCTTGGTTTGATTTCCAGCATCCATATGTCAACTCACATCTGTTTGCAACTCTAATTCCAGGGAATCCAACACCCTCTTCTGACCTTCAAAGGGATCAGGTATGCACAGGGTGCACAGACATACATACAGGCAAAATACCTGTACACGTGAAATAAAAATAAATCTTTAAAAATTTTTAAGAAAAAAAAAATTGAAAATGGCAAGTGTCTCACAGCTTAATGCCAACTCCAGACAGGTTCCCAGATGGAGGTATTCCTGCCTTTATGCTTAGCACCTGGAGCCAGGTGGGGTGTTAGAACTTAACTAGAGGCTCAGATGAACTTGGACTCTACACTTGTTAAATTTTCTTTGGAGTCACTCTGTATAGGATTATCGTTTGTTCAGAGGATGGTAATATTTAACCAGGACAAAGTCACTCAGAGAAGGGTGCTATCCACATTGCAAGGTGTGCCCGGGACCATCAAGTGCCCCCTTGAGTTGCTCACACCTTTATGCACACCAGAAGCCCTGCTGGTGCCAGAGAGCAAAGTAAATAAGCATGTGGTCTGTGGTTGGCAGAGCTGAGAGCTAATGCTCACAGCCAAGGACAGTACTGTATGGAACCAAAAGTCACTTCTTTAAGATGTCACCTCTGTATTCCTGTATTCTGTCACCCAGGGACCGCCTCAGTCTTAGATCCTGTTGTCTCTCTCACAATTGTATTGGAGTGTGAAAGGAAATTACAGGGCAAGTGAGCTGTAAACCGTGGCAGCCACCAGTAAGAGGGACGTGGAGAAGAGGAAGCTAGCCATGCCTTTTTGGTTAAACTGGAATACTCATCACGGGAGGTCAGCAAGCAGCCATGTGGTGAAAGCAGGTAGCTCCAAAGAAAGTCTGAGAAAGCCCAAAGTGGGCTTAATGCATAAAGGCAGGACACCTCCATCTGGGCAGCTGTCTGGAGTTGGTATTTCACTGTGAGATGACATGCTTGTGTTTTGGCCAGTATTTAAAAGAAAGAGAAAAGAAGAAAAAGGGAGTTAGGGTTTCCTGCATTAGAGCTCAGAAAAGTGGACAGAGGACAGCTGCATGGCCAAGGCTCCAAAGCAATTGTTCTTTGTTTTGAGACAGGATCTCACTATGTATTCCTAGCTGGTCTGGATCTCAGTGTAGACCAGGCTGCCCTAGAACTTACAGAAATCCACCTGCCTCCCAACAGCTAATGTGCCACCAATGCCTGGCTTTTGTTGTTGGTGGTGGTGGTGATGGTTATTCCATAAGACAATGTCTCAATTAGACCATGCAGGCCTGGACCTCAACTTGAAGCCAAAGACAACTTGAACGCCTGATCCTTCTGCCTCCATCTCCTGAGTGCAGGCAATACAACCACACCCCGTACCTGACCTCTCTATGAGCCTATGGAGTGTCTGCTGCTTGTGTGACACACACTTGCCTGGCTTGACTCTCCAGGATCTCTCTGACTGGTAACTTTGGCTTATCTCAGGCTGTTTTCATTTCCTGTCTCCTCCATTTAGGAGTATTTCTGAGTGCTGCCTTGGGCCTGGTTCTCACTCCCCTGCCTCCGCGTCAGTAGCCTCAGAATAGCATCCTCACAAAGATCCTAGCTCTGTAGCTCTAGTCCTCAGCTGACTCCTAAGCTCTGACAAACGTTTCCAGCTTCCATCCACACCTTTCTAGACATGCCAGCCAGATCTACTCCACACCTCCCAGTGTGGTCCAGAATCTGCAGAGGTCCTCTCCCTTCCCACACAGTCTGAGAAAAGCATCTCCTGGTAACCTTTCCATTTTAACTACTGGATTGAATTGCTGAACCTATGACATCTACCCCACCCCAGGTCTCTAGGGTCCCTGACTTCTCCTTCCCAAGCTGCTGCCCCTTAATTTAACCCATTCATGCCAGCCGTCATGACCTGACATTGTCCTTCCTGAACACTGCATGCCCCTCACGATGACCAGAATGGTCATGGTATATATACCCTTCTCAAACTCCTGTGGCTGTGTCCCCCTGCCACTGAGGTCAAGCCCTAGCTGCTCCAGTCTGGCCTTCCCCTTGTCAGGCTGGTTTCCTGATACTCCTGGCTGTTCTCTCGTTACCCTTTCACCTCTAAGCCTCCATGACCTTCCAGGCTGGGTGTGGTAGCACAAGCTTATAATTCAACACTTGGGCGGTAGAGGCAGGAGAATCAGGAGACCAGAGTCATCCTCAAACTAGAAAGAAGGAAGGGGGGGGAGAGAGAGAGAAAGAGAGAGAGAGAGAACAAATTAATGAGTAAACAATGCAAAACTAAAAACTAAGCCAGATATGGTGGCACACACCTTTTTTTTTATTTTATTTTTATTTTTTGGTTTTTCGAGACAGGGTTTCTCTGTGTAGCTTTGCGCCTTTCCTGGAACTCACTTGGTAGTCCAGGCTGGCCTCAATCTCACAGAGATCCGCCTGGCTCTGCCTCCCGAGTGCTGGGATTAAAGGCATGCACCACCGCCGCCCGGCTGGTGGCACACACCTTTAATCCCAGCAGTCAAAAGGCAGAAGCAGGCAAATCCTGTGATTTGGAGGCCAGCAGAGCTACACAGTGAGACCTTGTCGGGTTGGGGATTTAGCTCAGTGGTAGATCCTCAGCCCCCCCCCCCCACAAAAAAAAAGTCAGTGCGTGCCTCTAAAAAAGAAAACTAACCAAGCAAAATACCTAGGTCCAGCCTTATCCTTCGCAGAACACAAGCATGTTCTTTTTCAAGCTTAGGTGGTCTGATGCCAGTTAAGGAATGCCTGTCTTGATTCCCATGAGACACTGCCGCCTTTCCTCTCACCTGGGCTCAGTGCTGATCAGGTTTGATGCTCTGCGCTGTTTCCTTCAGGGGTAAGAACAAGGCCTTTTCTTGGTGGTCCCACCTCAGCATCTCATGGATTGGTCTGTGTAGGGAACGGACAAGAAGAAGTAGGAAGAGAAAGCAGATAGCAAAACTTAAAGATAGACCATGCCCATAGGGGGTGTTCAGGCCTAAAAGGCCCTCAGATACAGGCCAAGAAGTTCTTGTGTGCTTGGCTGAACTACTCTGGACATCACTACCAGCGGCAGGGAAGAAGACCCAGAGTATGCCTTGCCGTTCAGCTAGGTTCTCAAATGCTCGCTTCTCCCCACCCCCTTCTTTGAGATAGGGTTTTGTTACCATCATGTAGCCAAAGCTAGCCTCAAATTCAAGGCAAATCCCCCTGCTTCAGTCTCCCAAGTGCTGGGATTACAGGCATGTGACACCATGATGGGCCTGTGTGTGTGTTTACTTTTTGAGACAGGGTCTCACTGTGATCTTGGCTGGCCTAGAACTCACTATATAAACCAGGCTGGCCTCATATTCATAGAGCTCCATCTAGGATTAATGGTGTGTGCCTTGACCTTCTGATCATCCTGCTTCCACTCAAGTGTGAGATTACAGATGTGGCCATCCTGCCCAGTTTATGCCATGCTGAAGAGCAAACAAGGGCTTCGTGCTCGCTAAGCAAGGTATTCTACAGATAGGAGCTGCATCCCTAACTTTTTTTGCAACATGTCCCTCCTCTAGCCCTTGTGTTTTAAGGTAAAAGTGTCAATATCACATTATATGAAATTGGAAGACAGAAGAGAGGTCACCCACACTTCCCACAGTCTTGTTGCAGTGTTCTTTTGATGTGTTTTCCTGCCGGCCTAACAAAACTAACTTGGCACTTATACAATGAAACCTTTGTGTATGACTTCGGGATATTTTGTTTTGTTGTTTTGAGACAGGGTCTTGCTGTGTAGCCTAGACTGACTTAAAACTCACCATGTAGGTAGCCCAGGGTGGCTTACAGTGTTCCTCCTACCAGCCTCGTGACGCCGTAATTACAGGTGCACACTACCATGCCAGACCGAGGTGTTTAGAGTGCCTCTTTGGAGCCTGCGACAGTCCCACACCGGGAGCTTGAAGGCGGAATACAACGGGAAGTCAGTGAGGCTCAGAGCTAATCAGGAAATATGAAACACACGAAAAGAGATTTCCCTCCAAACCAGGAAAAGGGGCCCTTGTAAGCCCCAGCCCAGCCATGCTTCTCCCAGGGCCCTCATCCCTACCTGCATGGAAATACTCATTTATCTGCTGCTGCTGCTGCTGCCCTGGGCCTTTGCTTCCCCCCTCTTTTCTTTTGGGAACCCCACTGCTCCAGTTTCATTTCTGTTGTTGTGATAAAAATACCCTGGCAAAGAGCAGCTTAGGAGAGAATGGGGTTTATTTCAACTTTTAATTCCACATTACAGTCCAACATTATGGGGAAGTTAACACAGGAACTTCAAACAGCTAGGCTTCACATCTGTAGTTAAGAGCAAAGAGCATATGATGCATGTATGCTTGCTTGCTTGTGCTCAGCTGGATTTTGCTACTCTTACATAGTTCAGGACCACCCCCTATCACCCTAGGGAATGGAGCCACCTACAGTTGTTTGGGACTTCCCATATCAATTAACTTAAGATAACTTTCCCACAGACAAACCCACAAACCAACCCAGTGTGGACAATCTCTAATTGAGACTCTCTTCCCAGGTGATTATAAGGTTGAAGCAAGTTCACAATTAAAGCTAACTCTCCCACCCACCTTCCTCCCAGCCCTCTGAGGCATCTCCCTTCCCTCCTGTCAATCACTCTGTACCTCACCCCAGCACGCTCTTGGCATGTGTCTGCTTGTCTCAGTTACTAGTCCACCAGACTGTGAACTTAAAGAGGGAAGGAGCTGTGTCCTGCTTATCTTAGCCTGTTCCCCACACTGTGGCTGTTCACTGAATGTAAAGAATTAACTTCAGGAGCTTTTCTCCCTGTCTTATAAATTCAGTAGAAGGCATTGTTCCAGTCTGAGCAGCTGAGGGGCTTTTAGGCTACTTCTTCTTTCTAGGTGGAACTTGGACCTCGCCATCCTTTGAAATAACT
Organism: Peromyscus nudipes; assembly: GCA_902168325.1. Classification (NCBI taxonomy): domain Eukaryota; kingdom Metazoa; phylum Chordata; class Mammalia; order Rodentia; family Cricetidae; genus Peromyscus; species Peromyscus nudipes. Next base: position 10,468 of record CABHPH010143528.1, read on the forward strand.
GCTTGACCCACTTAAAAGCAATGGGTGCTCCATGAGTGGGAAAAGACGATGCTGGTAACTCCATTTCTGTGCCTTAGAGTGGAAGCTCATAGTCCTCATCGGGTGTGATCCTTACATGAAAAGACTCTACCTGTTCCTTACTAAAGGTATTCCCAACATCCAGCCCTTTGAAGTTCAGTAAGGAAGCCCTTGCGCATGCCTTTTGGGAATAGGGGTCATTTTCTTTAGCCACATAGTAATTGATTCTATTTGTCCTGAAGCATCGCAGCCTCAGGTTTACTGTCCTGTCCTAGAGTCAGACCTGGACTCAGAGTCTAGCTCAGACACCGCTCGGAGGTTGATTTCTTTTAAACGTACATGGGTGTTTGCCTGTGTGTGTATGCCTGCCCGTGTACCACGTATATATGGCATCTAGTCCTCTGGAACCAGAGTTACAGATGGCTGTGAGCCACCATGTGAGTGCTGGGAATTGAATGTGGGTCCTCTGGAAGAGCATCAAGTGCTCCCAACCTCTGAGCCATCTCCAGCTTGGAGTCTCCCATCTACATCGGGAGTGCTTGTCTCTCACATGGCTGTGGGGAAGGCTAAGGGAGGAAATCAGTGGTTGCCTTTTTCGGTAGAGCCGTAAAACACAAAAGCTGACCAGAGTATCTTTTTCATATTTTATTCCTCCTTCCCTGCTTCTCTTCCTCCTCCTTTCATGTGTGTGTGTCTGCATGTGTGGGGGTCAGAGGACAACTTGCAGAGAGTTCTTTCTCTCCTTCTACCATGTAGGTTTCAAGGATCAAACTCAGGCTTGGTGACAGTCTCCTTTACCCACTGAGCCATCTTGTCAGCCCATCAGTATAGATACAAAGGAGAGAGGCTGAGTCACTCTAGAGCTGGGTAGAGTTGCACATACCTGTAATCCAGCTCTGGAGAGGCCATAGAGGAAGGTTTGCGTTCACAGCCAGTCTAGTAAACAATACTGAGTTCCAGGACAGCCTGAGCTACACAGAGGGACTCTTGTCTCAGGGTGGGGTTGAGGGGTCTGTAAATAGTGGATTCTGTAAGGCAATATAGAGTAAGTTTCTCAAAAATAAATAACAACTAAAAACAAGGTGAGAAAGGCTGATAGAAGCTTCTGGTGAAGTGGCACAGTGACCAATTCTGGGTGAATAGAAGTCACAGTAACGTCATTATGTGGTGAGCCTGGCACGTACTAGACACTCAGAAAATGTCACCCTCCCTTGGTCCTTACCCCCTCCCTGTCCTCACCTAGCCTCAGCCTCTCTTGAAGCTGCCCATAGCTTCCAGGGAGAGCCCCAGTTTCCTTATAGGAGGAGAAGTACCCATATGTCACAGTATTTTAGACTCATCTAGTCCCCGGCAAGATGCCTCCAAGTTCTTAGGCCACTGTTGTGCTGCAGGTCCCTTAGCATGAGGCCGTGCTTTGGGGACAAAGAAGCACTGCAGTGTGGCATTTGATCCCCAACCTTTCCTGTGATGCTGCTGTGCCACAGGCCCCTCACCAAACCCCAAGGAGCCTGAAGGATGGACAGGACTAGATGCCCCCAGCTGCAGAGCACTCTCAGCTCACTGGTAGGGGCAAGCCAGTTAGGATGAGCCTGGTCAGGGCCCCAGGGCCACACTTTGCAGACATTAGAAAAAGGAGGGGAGGGGGAGAATCAGTTTGGACAAGGTAGTCACACCCCTCTCATCTCCATCCTACCTCAAGAATCTGCTACCTGACTGTTACTGTGATAGAAATGGAATCTTGTCTTGAGCTTCAAGCTGCCTATTAAACATGCACACCTTAGCCAGGTGTGTTTGCACCAGCTCCTGAAACTGCTACCTGAGCTGCCGCTTGGTTCCTATGTTGTGTGGTGACAGACTGTAGTAGCCAGTCCCTTGGCCAGTGGGTCTGGTTTCAGTGACTCGGGCTTACTTGCACTGGCAGGTATCTGCTGGCTTGGAAAGGGGGGCAAACCCTGAGCCAGAGCCTCCCTGCAGGCCAGCTGGTTCTGAGAGAAGACTACGAGTGGGAATAACCTCAGGACCAATGCCCATGTCTTTTGGTAACTACCAGAACCTCACTTGGTCACTTTCTCTGAGTTGCAGGAGTCACCAAAGCAGAGGTGGGTGTCCAACAGACAGGACGCAGTCTGGTGGAGGATGTTGGAAGGAGGTGCAGGATCCCTAAGATGAGGCTGTCTAGAGACCCAGTGATTTCCAGCTGGTGCTCCACTCAGGGTGTGGTACTGCGGGTGGTCAGGCACAGCTTTACCCTAGGAGCTGGTGGTCCCAGGGAAGATAGAACTACTGTATAGAAAAGCCAGAGAACATTTGGTACTGATGCTTAGCTCTGTTAAGTTTCAGAATAGGAAGCCAGCTCCTGACACTTCACCATGACCAGTGTCTTTTCCAAACCTGTGAACTGAGGGGCTTGCCCTCAGTGTCTGACACTCACACTGTGTTTAAGAATCAACACAGTGGGTCTGTAGAGCAAGGTGTGGTGGTACATACCTGTAATCCCAGCATTTGGGAGATGGAATCATTAGGATCAGGAGATCAAGGCCATCCTGGTCTTTACAATTTGAGGCGGACCCGAGGTATATGAAACTCTTGTCTTGAAAAACAACACACAAAAAAGTGCAGGTCTGGGAACGAACTGTAGACTCCAGCCAGGGCACTCTGGCCTCTCCTAACTGCTCCTCCCAGAGTTCCTGCGTGGCTGTGGAGCAAGACCTGAACCCCATCCATACCCATGACCAGGATGGGGGTGGGGGTGCCTGCCTTGGAGAGGAAGCACAAACTGCCCTTGCCACCAAAGGGCCACATAAGCAAAGAGGAGGGTGGACCAAGAGGATGGACGCACAGGACACACTGTGTTCTGCCGATGACTTCCATTTCTGGTTTGAGACAGGATCTCATTTTCTCATTCTATAGCCCTGCCCGGTGTGGAACTCACTATGTAAGCCCAGGCTGGCCTAGAACTCTTTGGATTCTAATCCTCCTGCCTCAGCCTCCAGAGTGCTGAGATCACCGATATACACTACCACACTGAGCTATAAGGAATTTTGTTTTCTTTTTTCTTCTTTTTTTTTTTTTTTTGGGGGGGTTGGGGGCAGGGTTTCTCTGTGTAGCCCTGGCTGTCCTGGAACTCTCTTTATAGACCAGACTGGCCTTGAATTTAGAGATCTGCCTGCCTTCGCCTCATAAATGCAGGGACTAAAGGCATGCACCATTATACCTGGTATAGGATTTCATTTTATTTTTATTTTTATTTTTTTGAACAGGGTTTCTCTGTGTAGCTTTGGTGCCTGTCCTGGATCTCACTCTGTATACCAGGCTGGCCTTGAATTCACAGAGATCTGCCTGGCTCTGCCTCCCGAGTGCTGGGATTAAAGGCGTGCGCCACCGCCCAGCAGATTTTTTTTTTTTTTTTAAAGAATGAAAAAGAGAAGAAAACACTTTCCGGCCTTTCATCTGAGACCTTTTCCCTCCTAGCAAGTGTGCCTGATTAATAGTCAGTGCTGGCAGCCAGTAGCGTGTTTCCATCCCAGAACCTTCAGCTAGCCTCCAAAAAGCAAGAGGAATAAAATGCTTTCTGTGGACTAAGAAATAACAGGGTTGGGTATTTAGTTTGGTGGTTGAGCTCTTGTTTCACAAGCACAAGGCCCTGGGTTCTGTCTTCAGCACCAGAAAAAAGAACAATAAAAAAATAAGTAAAGTGGGCTGGAGAGATGGCTCAACTATTAAGAGCACTGTTTGCTCTTCCAGAGAACCCTGGTTCAATTCCCAGCACACACATAGCAGCTCACAGCTGTCTGTAACTCCAGTTCCAGGGGATCCAACAACCGCACACCAATGCACATAATATAAAATTAAATAAATTTAAATTCATAAATTAAATAGTACAGGAAGGTCTCTACCTCCGCCACACATTTTATCCCTTCCCCACCAAAGTAAAAAAAATACCAGGGTTAAGTGCTGTGACCGCCTCTGGATCTGGGCACTGAGAACACCTATGTGGGGCCGATTGTTTCCAGAAAAGGGAAAGGGATTCGGATGAAGAGACTTGTTGCAGAGCAGTCCAGAACCTTGGATACTTGGGACACGGGATTGCTGGCTCCTGGTCAGGGATGCTTCTGCTTGTCAATATCTAATGCCTCTTTTTCTCCTTCCCAGGACCCCTCTGTGACCCAGCTGACCAATGCTCCTCAGGGTGGCCTGGCTGAATTCAATCCCTTCTCAGAGGTTGGTGACTGTGCCCTTTCTCTGAGTTGTGCAGTCTTCTGAGAGGTGGTGGCATGTGTGTTAGGTTAGTGGGGGGTGCCATGGTGTCTGGGGCAAGGGACCTGGCAGAGAAAGAACAGCTCTGGAGAAGTTCATATCCTCAGAGGGACAGTCTGAATGGACTTGGGGTAAGGTAAGGATGGAGACATCACCAGAAGTCACTGACGTTCTCCTGTCAGTTCTGTGACGTGGTCCTCTCTTAGAAGGTGGGACAGGGCAATGCTGGAAAGCCTTGTATCTAGCAAGGCCAAGAGTACGGGTTAGGGAGTGTGGGTTAGAGGTCACTGTTCCCTAAGCCTAAGCCTCATTGGCCAAAACCCTGCAGGAGAGAGTCCAGATCAGGTCCCTCACTGTGGTCTGCCGCTAGTAGAAGAACCCACTCATTTCCCTCCTTCGCCCCACACAGACAAATGCAGCAACGACGGTTCCTGTCACACCACTTCCTGGGCCCTCGCAGCCAGCAGTTCTCCAGCCCTCAGTGGAGCCAGCACAGCCGACGCCCCAGGTAAGGTCGAGAGTCCTTTGGTCTCTCCTGTGTAAGTGGGATCACCCAGGTCCATAGTTGAACCCCTAGGGTTGGGGGCAGGCAAAGGGCCTTCATCCCTGAGGCGGCTTGTGAATTTCTTTGGAGCCAACCTATGGCCTCACTCCTCCCACTCCCCACCCCTGAAGTAAGCACTACTCACCGGGCTGGGATCCTTGGTGTCTTCAGAGAGCATCTGTCCCGCTGTGCCACTGCAGGTCCTCCTTAGGACCCAGGATCTGCCTCTTTATTTTTTAGTTTGTGGTAGTGGGAATCAAACCAGGGCCTTCCAAATGCTCTGTCACCAAGCTACATCCCTGGCCCCTCTCTTTTTCAACCTCACTTATTTCTGCCTTCTGTTTGCCCTTGTCTTCTCACTGAGTCTGCTAAACCTTGTCTGCTTGTGCCTGATGCTGACCTTGGTCACCTCCCCACCCCCAACCCCACCCCAGGCTTCTCACTGCCCTGGTGAGCATGGCCCACAGTGGAGTTGTGTATTGCAGCTCCTGCTTAGGCAGGCCAGCAAGTTTCTGCCTTCCCGATTCCTGGCAGCGGGTGAGCCCTCAGAGAGGCAGATGCTACTAGGAGGAGATAGTATTTCCAGGGACAGCTACATGCGAAAGCTTCCGAAGGTAGGCCTAGTGTAGATGAGCAAGGGGGGGCGGGGCCCCGGAGCCTGCAGGCTGGGTCCTAGAACCCTGTGAAGCGAGACAAGCCCTGCATGCAGGCTGATGGGATGCAGAGACCCCGCCTCTGTTGGAGTGACAGCGCAGGCAGATGAGCCTAGCACCCTCGGTGTGACACTGTACGGTCAACCTAATCCAAATGTCTGAAGTCCACCCCCCAGAGGCAGCCTTCGCTCTCTGGAGAACTGCTTCGGTGAACGTGTGTGTACACACATGCCTAGTTGTCACCCTGTGAGATGGCCAGTGTACTGCCTGCTCCCTCAGAGAGGACCACAGTCTCTTTCTTCAGGAGGAAATTGGGGCCAGACAGTGGTGGCAGCCTCAGGAGCAGGACCCTGGGCCCAGTTCTACTCAGCCGAGAGTCCCTAAGCTGCCTCATTAGAAGGCTCTGCTCTGCTTGCAGAGGTGATAAAGCTTGACCCCTGCATGCCATGAAAGTCAGGCCGAGCAGGGCCATACATCATGGACTGTCCCCAGAGCATGGCCACACATAGTTCAGGTGGGCCTGGGAGGCAGCTCCTTGGGCAGAGTAGGGGAGAGGCTGCTTCGGTGTGGGTTACTGAGGCTCTGGTGCCCGTGGCCTGCCTCACAGCCTCCCTCTGTGCTTCTGCTGGCAGCTTAAGCATTGTGTCCACTTTGCACACAGCTTTGGGTTCTTCCCTTCAGCCCCTGGTCTCAGTCTCCGGCTTCAGGTTGAGTTCTTGTGAGGTCTGTCCCCTTTACTGTTACCCAAAGGACAATATAATTCAGTTTAGCCTGGACTCCGTATGGGGGACTAGACGAGCCATGGGTGACGGGGAGGAAGTGGAGAGTCTTGGAGAGGACTGAGGAGTCCAAGGTGGTATATGGGTAGTGGGCAGTGGGTCACCAATGCACTTGCATGGTATTCCTTAGTACCCAAGACACTTTATTGGGCAGGACTGCCCCTGCAACCACCTGCTAGCTCTTCCTGCCTGGGTGGAGCGCCTCTGCCGGCCCGCCTGGGCTGACACCGTTCCTTTCTCATCTCTGGCCGTTCCCTGCTCCTGCTCTCTCTAGGCTGTTGCAGCTGCAGCCCAGGCAGGCCTGCTTCGGCAGCAGGAGGAATTAGACAGGAAAGCCGCTGAGCTGGAACGCAAGGAGCGCGAGTTGCAGAACACCGCGGCGAACTTACATGGTAAAGGAGACTGTTGGGGTCTAGCCTGCTCTACCTTGCACAATTGGTACTCTGATCTATCTTCATGGGGAATCTTGCAAAGCTTTTGATTTTGGAAGCATATTGGTTTGAGGAGCTCAGCATAGTGGAAATAACTGTAACCCTAGCATGTGGGAGGCAGAGGCAGGAGGATCACTCCAAGTTCCAGGCCAGCCAAGGCTATAATATAGTAAGACTGCATTCAAAAAAAAAGGAAGGGAGGGAGGGTGTTGGTTCTGGGGTTGAAAGCAATAAGGCAGAAGTCAGAAGAGCAGCAGAATAGGCCTGACGGATGTGGGTTATTTTTGCATTCCTTCCCAGCTCTGAAATTCTTTGATTCCATAGGCTATGTTATTGCTAAAATTCCTTCCCAGAAGGAGACATAAACAAGGTCCCAGTGACAAAGTTCACTCTGTGGAACCGATGAGTTTATTGGGCTTCCTTACAGAGCATAGGTGAGGGTTACTACCGGGGTGTGGGTGCTCCTCCAACAGCTGTCCCTGGAAAGCCTTACCCAGCAAGGATGAAGACTTCCCTGTAGGGAGTAGATGGAGCTCCCTTCCCTCTAGACTCCAGCCCCTCCCCAAGGCCATGTGCAATGAAAGCAGAATTGCATACAGCATATGGTAGCATCTGGATCGTCAGATGAGGGTCTCCTGACCCACCACTCTCCGTGAGGGGAGGAAATGGTCAACAAGCCCAGCTGGGATAACCCTTTTGCTGGAGAGTGAAGCTGAACTCCCCAAGATGGTGGCTGCTTGACTTGGAGGATAGTCACCCTATAATGCTTATGACGACGACCCTGGCTGTCCTGCTTAATAAATGCCTAGTAAGAGTAGTTTAAAAGGCGTGTGCTAGCTTACCCTCTTAATCCCAGCACTCGAGAGGTAAAAGCAGGCAGATCTCTGTGAGTTTGACACCAGCCTGGTCTACATTGAAGGTCAGCCAAGGTTGCATCACTGTCTGAAAAGAAACAAACACATCATTTAGGACAGTGGTTCTAAACCTGTGGGTCATGACCCTTAGGGTCAAAAGACTCTTTCACAGGGACACCTAAGACCGTCGGAAAACACAGATATTTACATTATGACTCATAACAGTAGCAAAATTACAATTATAAAGTAGCAACAAAAATAATTTTAT
>CABHPH010143529.1:2142-26161 GCA_902168325.1 Peromyscus nudipes
CTCTAAAGTTGCTCAGGCTGACCTTGAACTCACTTTGTATCCAGGCAGATCTCAAGCCTACGGTCATCCTGCCTCAGCCTCAAGGGTAGCTGGGATTGTAGGCCTGCACCACCATGTCCCGCTGATTTAAATTTTCTCGTATGTTATGTGCGTGGCCTCCTTGCCTGCATGTATGTAACATGTAAGTACACCATGTTCATGTCTGATGCCTGCAGAGGTCAGAAGAGCATCACCTGGGGTGGAGTTTGAGCTGACCATTGTGAGCAGGTGCTGCAAACCAAACCTCTGGAAGAGCAGCCAGCTCTCTGAACTGCTGAGCCGCTCTCTAGTCTCTCATCTTTTTATATATTAGAAAAAGATGGTTTTGGCTCCTGAGGACTTCAAGCACTTACTCTGCACTTCCCCAAAAGTCTAGAAACTTGTAAGCATGCATATGTATCACCTACTACTACTACCACTACCCATTCTTTTTCTTCCTCTTCCTCTTCTTTTTTGAGATAGGGTGTTACTATGTAGCTCTGGCTGTCCTGGAATCAGTACATAGACTAGGCTAGCTTCAAACTCACAGAGATCTGCCTGCATCTGCACCCCGAGTACTGGAATTAAAGGCGTGCGCCACTGTGCTCGGCTTCTTCATTTTTATCACAGACATCAGGGTACACTGTGAGCTTGCCTGTTCTAAGATACTTAACTCACTGGACTTGCTCGCCGCTCTGAGGATCCAGGCCTTCCTGTTCAGTCCCCAGAGTCCGTATTCCCGGACACAAAGTGAAACCACTTAACCACCAAGGCCCTTCTGGTATTTGAAGTAAGTGTTTCCTTAGGCATTAAACCCCAGGCTTATGCATGGTCTGTCTCCAGCATGGTGGTGGTAACAATCCATAGGATGGACTTGTAAAGTTTATAATTAACATACAAGGCGGCAGCTAGACAAGCTTGTCCAGCACCTGCCTGTCTTCCGGCTCTGGTGTGTTCTGATTGGACATTTCTGAGCAGTCACCCCAGCTGTATATTTAACCTTTATTTTCCATTCCTTGCCTTGACTCTTCCCCACTGTTCTGTGAAATTCTATTGAATGTCTGCTCATTAGGACAAGCGAGCCTCAGATGCTTTTATTTCATGCTGAGGACTGAATTTAATGACCATGGGGAAAGAGGATTGTATCATTACAGCCAGTTAAGTTTCTAGAAACAGGAGCACTGTCCTCAGTTTACCATTAGCTGAGATGGCATGACTATTAACAGGCATGTGTGGTGCCTCACTGCCCAGGAATTCTGTCTGCCGATGTGTTCTGAACTGAACATACAAATTGTTACTGGGTGCCTGTGCCCTGTGCTCGACACAAACAGGGTGGGTGAGATGCCTGCGTCTCAGACTTACAGATGTTCTGTTCACCAAGTGAAACGCAGGTAAGAGTGCTATTTATTTGTAATACAAATCAATAGAAAGCCATTTTTTAACAGCACTGGAAATACAAGCTTGAATAGGTACTATTTTTGCTCTGCTGGGATGCTGATGGCTGAGAAACTCAGGGTCGATGCAGAGCTTTGGAGGTTAGGCATCAGTCTTCCTGGATCCTCACTCACATCTGTCTCTGCCTCTGCCTGTACCTTGGGCTGCTGGTTAGCTTCTTCAGTCTGTTTCCTCCTCTGAAAACAAGGCCGGCCCTAGTGCCCGCTCCCTGGTGCCTGCCCTGTCTAGGATATAGCCCTCGCACACGGTTCATGCTCCATGAGTGGGGCTAGTATGGACTGGACACCATGAGTCCGCGCTGTGCTGCTTCTCAGCGGACTCTGCTCTCCCTCTTCATGGGGCAGCTGACAACCTGCCTAGATGTTTGAGAAGAGAGCAGACGGCACACTCCTCTGCAGAGCCCACAGCCCTGCTGTTTCTGTCCTGGCCTGCCTCCCTGGTTTGGGGCAGCAGATCCCGTTTCGATAGAGACCAGACCTGGGGCTTGTCCTCCCCATCCTCTTCCTGTTCAGGTGACATCATTGGCCCCACGGCACAGAGTCATGTCTGTCTGTCTACCCTTTATCTTAATGGCTGACTAGTCATAGCTGACCAGACTTTCTTTCCTTCCACCTTGTCTTTGTCTTGCTCCTGGGGTGCTCTTCCCAGGGTCTTCTTGACCTAAGTGTGGTTTACACGCTGACACCTTAGTCAGGTGGCGATCCCCATCCTTGGGTCGCCACCTCAGAGTGGAGAGGCAAGCTGAACATCAGCAAGTGTTAGTGGTCAGATGTGTTCTTTTTTCGGCATCACAGATAACAGTTGAAAGGAGAAAATGTATTTTTGGCTCATCGTTTCAGACCAGGCAAGGTGCGCCCAACATAATGGTGGGGTTAGATGGAAGATCAAAGGGGCTTGTTTACTTCCTGGTGGGTAGCCAGGAAGGAAGCGGGTGGGGGAGGAGAGAGGTGGAGAGGGGGCGAGAAAATGGGGTCCCAGAGACAAGGCAAACTTCCAGTCCCCCAGTTTTTCCACCAATGCTCCTTTCAGCAGCTTCCAGTTACCCCGTCCATGTATGAATTCATCACTATTAATCCATTGATCAGGTCTGAGTCCTCACCGTTCAGTTACCTCCCGATGATTGACTCCAGCAGCTGGGGGCCAAGCCATGAGCCTTTTGCAGGAGGGTGTTTTGTATCCAGACCATAACATTGGTTTAACAGACCTGGTTGGGCAGCATCCTGAGGACCCTAGGGACTGACTGGGTCTGGACTAGGTAGTGTGTCCGGTGGAGGAAAAGGCTAGTGCAGAGGCTGTGGGGCCCTGAGCATCTGGTGCCTTGTTGCTTGCCCTCGTGGACTCTTCTCCCCCTGCTAGGATCCTGGCCTCGGGACCCCCCTTCTCTCTGTTACTCCCTTATCTTGGGAGGGGATGACCTCTCCTGTACGTGCCAGGGATCCTGTGCACACTGCTGCTCCGGACCTCTGATGGGTGACTCTCACTATCATCCTAACTGTGGTTGGAGGAAGTGCTGCTGGGCAGTTCTGAAGGGAGCACCACAGTATCACCAAGCACTGGAGCACTGAACAAGTCTTTAAGTCTTGGTCAGCACTTTCGCCAACTTCTAGATCCTGTTTCCTTAGCTCTCGGCAATGTGGGATGGACTGGACTCTGAAGGCTTTTTTTTTTTTTTTTTTTTTTTTTTTTTTTTTTTTTTTTTTTTTTTCCCTGTGTCTTTCGTAGGTGCCTTCCGGGGGCTCCTGCTAGCCCCACTGGCTCTGTCATAACTGAGCTCTTGGGATTGGCTCCACTTTTCTTCTGTCAGTTCTTAGGGCCTGGGAAAACAGCAGCAGTGCCCTCCACAGACCCTGATTTCAAGAGCAAAGCTCTGAAGGTCTCCTAGGAGTTTAAGTTGTTGATTCTCAAGAGTTAACTCTGTGACCCCGTGGAAGGGATTTCCAAGTTCTTTGTCTTCTTGCAGGAACCAGTCCTAGATCAGGTAGTTGATTGGCCCTTGTTTGGATTGGCTACTCAGTGGCTGGAACAGTAGTTGAACTTTTTACCAATACTTCAAGATAGGTGAGTGCCTACTAACATCCACACTTTCTGACTTTTCCAGAATACTGGTGGATCCTTTTCCCTGTGGCTCTGCTGCTGGAGAGAACAGCTGTTTAGACTGCCAGGGCTGTTCTGAGCTGCCTGGCCTGTCTGTGGCATGTGACCTGTCTCTCACCCACTGATAAGGATTCAGGCCTTTCTGGTTTGGGCCCCCATGTAATGAGGGTAAAGCAGTTTGCATGCTGCTTTTCAGGTGCTTATTGTGCTTTGCCTGATATTCTCTCTTTCTCCCTCCCCCCAATTCTCCCTCTCTCTGTGTATACGTGAAAACATGCATGCTCACGCTCTCTCAAGCTTTAGTGCTATAACTGAAGCGGGGAAGGTCCTCTCACCGCACCTCCTGAAGAGGAGGGTGGCGTGGAAGTCAGTGGGCAGCACTTGACCTCAGTGACCTGGGCTCCTGGTGGACCTGGCCTGTGAGCACTGTGCCCATTAGTTACCTTCTCCACTGCCAGCCCCTTAGCTGTTCCTCAGCATTTTAAAAGTGGAGTAGGAACCAGTTGGCGTTTATGGGTAACAGTTGACTGCTTCTTCCTCTGAGTCCACGTTCAAGAATTGTTAGTGGCAGACTCCCACTCAGAAACACACTGAGTCCTCCAAGACACAGGTAATTCAGAAGAATTTGTATTTTCAAATTCCTGTTCTAAAGCCTTCTGTAACCACCTTCTGACCCTCCTGATTTTGTTTTACATGCTTCCTCTGTCTCTGTATTTAACTTGCGTGGGTGTCAGAACCGGACCCCTTCTTGGGATTTATGTTGAGGTTCATGCACATTGGACATTGAGATGAGCCATGCTGTGGCCGACCTATGCTACTGGGGAGTGAGCTGTCTTCCTGGGGCTGAGCCATGCTGCTTTTGGGGATGCGCTCTGCTCCCAGGATGCAAGTCAGGTTAGAGGAGGGGGCACACTTCTGGAGTGACTCATACTGCCAGAAGATGGCATGGTGCCTATCTTATTTGGTATTAGTTGTGGCTCAGAGTATCCAAAGGAACATTGGCACTTGGGGCTGGAGTACACTGAGAGTTTGACCCAACCTAAGTGTTTCCTGTTGAGACAGGGTCTCACTATGTATCCCTGGATAACCTGGAACTTACTGTGTAGACCAGGCTGACCTCAAACTCACAGAGATTCATCAGCCTCTGCCTCCCCAGTGCTGGGGTTAAAGGCATACACTACCACACATGGCCCTACCCAGTTAAAAGGATTTTTTTTTTTTTAAGCTAGAGTTGGCTCAGTCTGTGTTCCGGGCACAGACAATTTTCACGGAGGAAGGTGTTACTGGCAAGAAGCACTATGCCCCTGCAAGTCTTGACCTCACTCACCTGGTGAGTGACGTCAAAGTCCTAGCCCTGTAGCTCTGTGAGTGAGTCACATTCTCTGTGGTTCTCAGTTGACCCAGGTGTCCATTGAAGTCACTCTATCTCCCTGGGGAGAGGAGGGTGGAGGGGTGGAAGGGTGGAGGTGGGGGTGGGTGAGGAAGAGGCAGATGACAGATGCAGCTGCTTCCCTGAGGGTGTGGATCTGAGGATCAGATACTCACTGTAAAGTGCCTATGGAGTGGCGCACCAGAGTGTATGTGTGTCATAAAGAATTCATTCCTCAACTTGAAAAAGGAATGGAAGTAACTTTTATTTTCTAGTTGGAAGCTCAAGAAAAGATTTTTTTTTAGAGAAGATTTGTTCTGTGAAAACTGTACTTGATCGACAGCCAGTGGGTTAGGCATTCCACAGTGCTGTGAGAGTGCAGCCTGGGGACCGTGGCATTGTCTTTGGCCTCCCACCCCACCGTGCTCCCACCCCATCGTGCTCCCACCCCACCGTGCCAATCCCAGAGAAAGGCAAATAGGGCCCAGGTGAGAGAGATGTGGCTAGATGGATCTGGGTCCACAGCGTCTCTACTAGGAGAGGAGACCCTCCTCTGCTGTCTTATGAGCACCCCCCACCCGCAGGTTGGTCCTCATACCCCAGGAAGGAGCATTGTGTTCTTCACAAGAACACTGGGTGTGTCATGGGGTGCTTCCAGGTGCATGGACCTTCTATGAGGTCATACACCTGCTTTGGCCAGCACAGCCCTGGCACAGGCCTGTTGTCCTAAATAGTTAATAATCGTCCACAACATCCCTGTCATACAAGTGCCTCAGTTTGGCAAGGAAGTTAGGTGACCCTCTCTTAGGTGGAGAGTGGGCTCAGAGCATTGTGGTCCCCTGCCCGCAACATTGCCGAGAGGTGCGAGTGACCACACAGGGACCAGCTGGCCACGCTGCAGATTCATGGTAGATCCCATTACCTTGTTGGAGAAGTCACCTCCCCATGCGCCCCCAGCAGTATTAGAGGAGGGATGGGTGTCCTGGCTCCTGAGGGCACTGGCCTACTGCAGTCTCCTGAGTAGGCAGGTGAGGTTTAGGGTGGCCTGACCCCCATTGTCACAGCTGTGATTCTGCTCCGCCTCCTTGTATCCTGTCCCTGGATGGGGCCTGTCTTACCCTGGGAACCCCATGGTGCTGGTCACACAATGTACCTCTGAAATCACATGTGTGTGGCTTGGTGGTGTACACAAGTGCCTGAGGAACATTCTGGTTGGTGTTTGTTTTAAACAACACACCATAGAGACAGAGAGTCATAAGGCAGGCAGACCCCGCCTCCTGCTACTTGAGAGAAAAGTCCAAGAAAAAAACTCCGGAGCAGACTGCGGAGAGCCGCGTGAAGGAAGCAGCAGCTGACTTGGGCTGAGGACAGAGTGGAGCCGGCCCCTCCTGACTGAGGTGCAGGCTAGCCTTCCCGTGGCTGAGGAGCCTGTGGTGTGCCCCTGCTTCTGCATGGCCTGGACGCTGTTTGTGTTTAGGGCCTGGCCAACTGCTGACGTGGCCTGCCATCCATGCACGGATATGTGTCAACACCATGTCTGTGATGACAAGCCTTGGAAGCCGCCTCTCTCTGAAGTGCATCAAACATGATGTAAAAATGACGTGTGAGCCCTGAAGAGCCCTCACTGCCCTGGCTGCTTCCATCCCTGTGTTCACTGCCAAAGCATCGTCCCTGTGAAGTGTCTCCTCCTCACTCAGGGAGGACTCCATGTCTGGGACCCCTGTCCCTATCTCATGCCAAGCAAGGCTCAAAGCCCCTTGGCCTTTGAGGGTTTGGCCTGTTTTTACAGATGTCTTCTGGCTGACTGTGTCTCCTCACTGCGTCAGATAACTAAATTTGTCTGCTCCAGGTGAAGCCAGAGCAGGCAGGCTGCAGGTTTGCATGGAGGCCTCAGGATTTATGTAGTGGATGGCTATTTCTGTTTTAGGCTCTCGCTAGTGTCTCATCAGGTGAGATTAGCAGCTGGAGTTTCTGAAACTGCAGTCATTGGGCATCTGAGTTAGATGGCTGAGCCTACCAATGCCAAGGGTGGGTGAGAGAGGGAAGCCAGCTGTGTCTGAGGTGTTGCCCTGAGGGATGCCTCTTGCTAAGTCTGTTAGTGTAAATGGCTCTGTTGGTACCCAACGGCTTATATGCTGCGCTGGAGTGGGTGCCACCCACACCTTCATGAGCTAGGCCGTACACAGCCCACCTTAGCCAGAAGCATTCCTTGGATCTAGAGGCTGGGCTATCAGCAGGGCTGGGTTCCGATGTCCCCATCTGATCAAGAGAGGCTGGTCCTCCCAGATTAAGACCATCCTCAGGCCTTTGTTACCAGCCTAATCTTCAAGTCTGGATCCAAATTACAAGGGCTTCAGCACCTGAACTTGGGGATAGAGTTCAGCCTAAAGCAGCACATGGTTTAGGAGGCTCTGTTTAGATAGTGATCAGAGAGACAGTGAATTTCAAAGCCGATACTTTGTTTCCTTTCTGTATTACCAAATAAATTATAGTGCTTTCTTGGGAAAATGGCATAGAATAGACGTAGTGTGTTTTTGTTGTTATTTTTGTTTTTAATAGTGAAACAGATGATTCTCCCACTATTACACGTGATCTGATGACTTGATCTCTCTCTTCTGAGGGTCTGGCAGGGCAGAGGGAGTTAAGATAAGGCAGTAATGTAGCACCTTGTTTGGGTCCAGATGCCCAGCATCTGGCTTATTGACCAGACAGATGTTGCTAGTTACGTCACAAAGTGGATTGGGCCTGCCTGCTTAGTGAGGATCGAGCCATGGCTCTGGTGGGTGGACTTTCTACCGCTCTCATCTTCAGGCTGACTTTTTCCTGGAGCAAATGTAGGTAGGTGGGCGGGAAGTGCAGGGGTCGACTGGGGGCTCTGCTGTCTGCACACCTCTGCTGTCTCTGGTAGCAGCAGCATCGTAACACAGCTGCACACCACAGCTGTAAGTCCCCAAGCGAGTCCTTTTAGGGTGTTTAAAGAACCAGAGTCTCATGGTCTGTCATTTGGAGACTGATATCAGAAACCATCATCAGTCGTGGCTCTTCCGGGCGGGCGTCGCCTGGCCTCCCGGGGTGTGAATTCTGGAGACTTTAAAACCATTTGACTGAAAATGAAGCAGGGGAGTTTGCCTTTTCTCCCCCCCCAAATTGAACTTTTTTATTGATTCTTTTTGGATTTCACATCATATATCTCGATCCCACTCATCTCCCCATCCCTTCCCATCCACCCTCGACCCTTGCAACTCCGCCCCCACCCCCAGGATAAAGCACGATAAAATTTAAAAGAAAAGAAAAATCTTGCCGGGCAATGGTGGCACATGCCTTTAATCCCAGCACTCGGGAGGCAGAGGCAGGTGGATCTCTGTGAGTTCGAGGCCAGTCTGGGCTACAGAGTAAGTTCCAGGAAAGGCGCAAAGCTACACAGAGAAACCCTGTCTCAAAAAGCCAAAAAAAAAAAAAAAAAAAAGAAAGAAAAAAGAAAAGAAAAAGAAAAATCTTGTTGTGGAAGCTGTAGTGTGACATAGTAAGTCCTACAGTCCTTTAGTCCATATATTGTTACTTGCAAGTGTTCATTGCATTGAGTCATTGGTCTGGTTTGAGACCTCTGGTTTTTGCTACATCATCAATTCTAGACTCCTCTTGGATGTCCTGTTGTTGTCCTGTGTCATGGAGATCCTGTAACTTTGGATCTGCGGGACCAGCCCCTCCATGTGCTCCAGCAGATCATAGATGGGGTGGATGGTGGGATGGGCCAACTCATAGCTCTGGTTCTGGGTCTGGGTGGTTGTTTGCTGGGTTGGTCAGTCCGACAGCTCTCCTTCATCCTCATCAGCAGGGTGAGCTCTCCAGTACTTCCCTGGCTAGCTCACCCTATGGAATAAGCAGCAAGGGGCAGGGCCAAGTCTCCTGTTCTTATGTCCTCGGGTCGGCTCGCCCACACCTACACCACAGGGCCAGCTCTGCTGTGCTGCCAAACCAATGTGTAGGGGCCACTCTGCCTGGTGTTGCAGCTGGTGAGAGGCATGGGCAGCTGAGGAGAGTCTGTCTTAAGGAGAAATGCCACCCAGCTTTGGCACTGAATCCCAGGCCTAGAAATGTCATGTGCTGCCCCAAGGCACCTGGAATTTATGCAAAGTGTGAACCAAGGCCAGGACAAGAAACTGCTTTCCACAGATATTAGGCCCCACTGGAGCAGGGGAGGGTCTGAGTGGGCTTGTTTCTCTCACCCCCGATCTGTGACCTCCTCCCTCCATGGGAGGAGGAAGTGCCTTAACAGTTAAATATTCTGTGCTCAGGGAAAAGAGGATTTCCCCAGCCTATTTTCAGCCGGGGATTAGGGACAGCAAACTTCTGCTGTGAGGATTTCATCGAGGTTTTTGTGTAGTTTTTCAAGGCCTGGAGATCACCTGAGCTTGGAGGTAGAAATGAAATGATAGGAGGGTCATTGGTGTGGACATCTGTGACTTATGGTCAATCTCACCTACATTTGTCACTTCAGATAAAGTGCCGTACATTTGGACTCACCATTTGTCTCTAGAAAGTATCGACACGGTTGTTTGGGTTCAGATAAATACGACCGTGTAGTGCATTTTTCCAGTAATCAACTTTGGTATACATTGGGAAGTATCGTGTGTGTGTGAAGAAGGCTGCCGTGGTGGTCAGAGACCTTTCAGTGATTGATCCTGATCACTTAATCTCACCATTTCTTGGATGCAGAATAGGAATAAAGCATCACTGGAGAGTGTCTGCAGGCTCCCTGTGAACTTCCCACACAGCAACCTGCCTGCGCAAGGCAGCCTTGACATTTGATGCTCCTCCAACAGTTGTTGCATGTGTGCTGTGTGCACAGCACATTCAGTGGAACACACTGGAGACTGGTTACCACACAGATGAGAACTGAGTGAATACGTGGTGTGCTTAGAGAAGAAGGGGTGGGGAGGTGGGCAGAGCTGAGTACTAAAGGGGTCTGGGCCTGTGGCCTTGCAGCCAGCCTGTGGACCATCAAGCAGAGGAAGCCTGAGACTCGGAGGCTGGGTACTGTAGCATGGAGCTGGGTAGACACAAGAATGACCTGACTGTCTGCCTTGGAGTTTTATGTCTTAAAATAGGTAATAGTATGTTGCATTTTGAGAAAGTTTTGTTTGTTTGTTTGTTTTTAAAGCCCAAATCTGGCTTTATAGCCCAGGTCGTCTTCAAATGCAGGTTTCAGCTCCCTGAGTGCTGGGATTACCAGGGTGCACTGCCATGCCCGGCTTATTATGCAAGCTTTAATTCTGTCTTGGAATAATATGACCAAAGAAATAAAGTTACATAATAGGAAAAAAATAGAATGATTTTAAAAATCAAATCATTGTTAGTGTTTTAGATGACACAGTGTGCGTGTTTTGGGGCACAGCATGACATTTTAGTGCTGGTCAGCTCAAGCAACCGACATGTCTGCTCACGCTGCTTCTTCATGTTGGGATTGAGCACCATCTACACTAACTTTGCCCGTTATTTTGAAATATTTCCCTGACTGTTGTCAGCTCCAGTCACCCCTGTGCTTCTTGTCCCTAGCCTCTGTGTCTTTCCCTGCACTGTCCCCAAACTGTCCCTAGACTCTTCCAGGCTCTGACTCTGTTGTGTTCTCTTTCTTTGAGATCAGTTTCAGATTTCACATAAAAGTGGGGACACACAGTGTCTGTCCTTAAGGAGTGGTTTTTATTTAAAGGCACATGTGTGTATGTGTGTACTTGTGCCTGTGTGTAAGTGCAGGTGTGTGCCACACCACACACGGAGGTCAGAGTCCGTTCTCCCACCATGTTGCTCCTAGGGATCAAACTTAGATCATCCGGCTTGGCGTCATGAGCCCTCACCTGATGAGCCGTCTTGTCGGCCCAAAGGGATGATTTTTAATAGTCTATGGATGTCTTGCTTTGGTATCGGGGACTATGGGGGTCCAGCCCCTCGATAGTCCCCTCCCAGGGTCCGGGAAGAATCTACAACCAGCTGATAATTAATCTTTGATGAAAAGAAATGAATCTATGTACACGAAACTCCTTAGTTCATACACTTTATTATTCTGTGATAGTTCTCTCTCTGCACAGCTTATATTCTGCTCTCATGTCTAGCTCCTTTCTTGCCTGATTTCTCTCTATATTTATCTACTGTTCCCTCTAGGTTCTATCTTAATTCCTTCATCTAGTTCTGCCCCTTCTAGGTTCTCAGCCATTTAGTTCTTTCCCCTATCAGCTCCTCTCCCATCTCCTTCTCTCTCATCTAGCTCTTCCTCATCTTGTTCTTCCCCATCTGACTCTTCCTCATCTTCATCTCGTTCCTCTTGTACTGTCTTCTAGCCCTTCAATCTAGTTCTTCCCCATCCCAGTTTGTACCTCTCAAGTTTTTACTCATCTAGTTCTTCCATTTTCTTTTCTCTTCTCTATCCTGTGCCCTGGAAGTCCCGGTATATAAAGGGAGGGTCCGAGCTAAATTGTGTAAAGCTAATACTTAACGTCCACCTCTCCTAAGCGGTGTCTCCTTGCGGAATTTACCTTGAGTCAGGAGACTTGTATGTGGGCTGTTATCACTGTTAGTCCTTGAAAGTTGGGGCCCACCTGGGTGGTGTCTCCTTGTGAATTCAAGTCAGGAGACTTGCAGGTGGGCTGCTATCAATGTTAGTCCTTGAAAATTGGGTGCCCATCTGGGCGTTGTTTCCTGTAGTCCTTGAAAGTGGCTAAGGGAGATATCTGATTCCAGAAAGCCTTTCCTGAGGCTGTTCTCCAAATACCTGGAATGTGTATGTCCAGAGAGTGATCAGTCTACACTGTTAGCCCTTCTTAGGGAAAAGTCAATAGGAAAAACTATGAAGGCACACATGATTTTCATAACAGAATACAACTGATATATAACAAGCCAAGTAACACCAAAAACTCCTTGGGATTTGGCTTCCTCTGGAGGAATTCCTTGATCCCTCCAGGTAGTGACTTTGCCATAACCAGCTGAGTTCTTATGATATATTCCTGCAGCCTGCAGCACTTTATTGATTATGAACAACTTTTATTATAGTAAAACGGTACTCATGATACTAAATTTACATTTAACTAATTTCCATGACATCAGACTACAGTGTTTTGCCACCATCAACACAGTCCATTTCCAGAACTTATTCCAAATGAAGCTGATTTGTGGGCAGTTTTAAATATGAAATTTATTCTACGTTTGATATGGTATACCTTGCTTTTTGAGGAAACACTTTTTTTTTTTTAATTTATAAAAACCAAAAAGATGGCTAGGCATAGTGGCAGAGGCAAGTGGATCTCTTAGTTCAAGACCAGCCTGATCGACATCGAGTTCCACACCAGCAGTCAGAGTTACACAATGAGATCCTGTCTCAAAGACACAAGACAAACCCAAACAAACAAATAAAACCAAAAAAGCACATAATAATAAGACTGGAACTGGAGTGCCAACTAAATTTTCATGGAAAATGTCCTCGGGCAGGGTTTTTTCCTTTTTAAGTAACTGGCAGTGTTCTGAGCCAGGCAGGGTAGGAGTGCACAGGCCTCTGCTTAGCGCCCACTCAGGAATGGAGATCGTAGTGAATGGAGAGGACCGTCTGATTAGCTGGGCAGCTCAGCAGCACTTCCCGTGACTGGGTGCTACATCTGAGGTCCCTGTGTGTTTCCTAAGTACACTGGAGCCATGGCATTCTGTGGGATAAGCCTTTCTAGTCTCTCTTGACTTGAAGACATCTTTTTCTTTTCATCTGTGATGTTGAATCTTTTGATGCAAAGAAACAAACAGTAAGAAATAGGTTCATTACATTTAAAATTACATTTTTTAAGCAAAATTGTTAGTTCTGTGAGAAAATGTCAGATTGCTTTGAGATTTTTGTGTTTGTTTTTCCTGTCTCTGTAATTGAAATGCCTTTTCTCTGTTTCATAACTTTGTTGCTTTTTAAAGGAAGGTATTTAAATAGTTGTAAATCATCTTGTTCCTAGTAAGTTTTTTTGGTGTGTATGTATGTAAGTAAGAAACTTCATTGTAACATTGAATAATTGGGCCAGAGGCCATGTGGCAGTCAGAAGAGTGGAGATTACAGTGTTACTTCTGTGGATTAAGGGTCTCCGAAGTGAGCTGAGTCTGATGGGCACTTTCGGTAGTGGGCATTTTCCACAGTAGCCGAGGTGACGCCATCATCCAGTGTCCAGCTGGGGCCTTTCTCACTGAGGCCCGCTAGTCTGTGACTGACTTTGCTTAGTGAGTCGCTGCTGCCTGTATCCTGGAGGCCTGAAGGCTGAGTTTGTGTTGAGAACTTAGCATCACGTGGGGCGGATTCGGTCAGTAGGTGAGGATGAAGAAGAGAAAGAATTTGGCTCACATCTCAATGTAAAGGCCTGTAACAGAGGTTGGACTTTGCAGCTCCAGGGGGCCAGGGCCAAGCGTTTATTAGGGATCCAGTGTAGAAAGGAAGGTGGCAGGAAACAGGACGGGGGGGGGGGGCGCACATGGACACCACCAGCCCTGTGGGGAGCAAGTCCTCTCAGGCACAGGGTCTGGGTACCTTACCCTTCTGACTCCTTCACAAGATCGGGCTGTCCCCAAGGACCAGATTGCAGATGAGCCTGGGGCTCTGTGTGTTGTCCTGCACCACAGGAGTTTATCAGCGAAACTGGCTGGTCACAGGGTACTGACTGTGGCCACTGTAGCCCATAGTTGGTACAGGTGCCTAGCCCTTCTGCCTGCCAGTCACCTCAGTTCCCTAGAACTAAGATCAGGGGTACATAGAGGCCTGGATGGGCCTACCCACAGAGCTCACAGCAGCCCCTTGGCACAATGGGGTGGCAAGATAGAGTGGGCAGCTGGCACCAGCACTGTGATTGACCTCTGCAGATGTTTTCTATAGTTTTACCTGGAGACATGCTGGAGACCACGTCCTCTAAGCAACACCTACAGGCTTGTAGACCCTTCTGGAAAGACACTTGCTCAGCAAGAGCACACAGTCCTGACAGACTAGCAGTGAATGAACATCAAAGCAGATATCCACACTTGCACAGCTGGTGAAGTCCACCTCTGTCTCATGAGTGTAATTCCTGTTCACGTGTGCTTTTTCACTTGGGTGCAGGCACCTGCCCTTTCTGACCATCTTACCCCCACTCCACATACACACCTAATAACACACGGTAGTCACCTGATATCTGGGTGATGCAAAATTGGCTTTTTCCAACAGGATGGGGCAGGCGCAGCCACTCCCTAGAAAGTAACTGCCTGGAATTTTCCTGTCTCCTCTGTGCCTGTGGGAGCTTTGCACAGCACTTGAGAACTTCGCATCAACTCAGTGCTGTACTTTTAGCAATCAGGAAGGAACCAGAGGGAAGGAGAGGGCTTGGGGGGTGGTGGTGGCCAAGCATTTCATGGTCAGCATCATAGGGAGCAGTCCCAGCAGGAGGGGCAAGCAGGTCCTCAGGCAGAGGCTTCTTCCAGCCTGCAGTGCAGCTGCCCTGAGGTCACAGGAAGCTGTGGCTGTGACACCCTCAGTTTGCAAACAGTGGTGAGGGAGGTTGTTCCAGAACTTACCCAGAACTGGCCATGGTGGCAGTGGTGAGGAGGGCCAGTTTTGGATAAGTACTGTCATATGTGTATATTTATAATAATTCTTTGGGAATTTCACACCATGCACCCCAGTTCCACTAACCTCTCAGTCCCTCCATACCCACCCCTCACCCCTGCACCATCCCCCAAAACAGAGCCCCCCAAAATAATTTAAAAAACAAAAAATAAAAGCCTACCTCGCTCCTCCGTCTCTCCAGCAGCTCTTCATTGGTCTAGTGGCTTTGGGGGCTGTGGTGTGTCATGCAATAGACCCTTTTGTCCAGTCAGCCCCACCCACAGATGTTCATTGCAGTGAGTCGTTGGTCTGGTTCACGGCCTCTGGCCTCTGGCACACCAACATCACTGGACCCTCACTGAAGCTCCTCTCAGATTATCCCGCTGTTGCCCTGAGTCATGGGGACCCTGTGGCAATGATCCTAAACACATAAGCAGACAGGTCATGGCCAAATGCTGTCCTTCTGTGGTGTGACTCCCTGGGGGGCTCCAAGGCCCTGGTTACGTGACCAGCAAGGTCTCTAGGGATGTTCCCTGTGCCATATATGTCACCTGGGGCCAGGGAGAGCTACTGTGTACCTGGCCCATGGGACTAGGGCTTTCATGGCAGAGGTTAGAGGGGTCACTGGGTCTTTTTTTTTTTTTTTTAACCCCCAACCCACTAAAGAGTTTATTGTTGGAATGTAGACTTTAACGCTCAGTACAATACTATAAACATGGCTTGAAGTAATCAGGAAAATTGTTTTGCATCGCTGTTTTGTTAAGAATAAAAACTCAGGAAGAGCCTAGCCAGGGCAAGGGCAAGAAACAGAAGACATGGATTCAGAGCCTGCTTCCTGGCTTTGATGGGAGCATCTTTGTACTTTCAGCTTGCAAATGAAGTAGCCTCCCCAGTTTCCTGGAGAGTCAGGTTTTCAGGACTAGAGACAGTTAACGCAATGGAGTGAAGTCAGTTCTGTCTGAGAGGAAGAGGTTGACAGTGAGGTCCCTCCCTCTCTCCTCTGCATCTGTGTGGAACCAGAGGAGCTGCCACTCATTCTCTGGAGCTGGAGTAGTGTGAGGCCAGAGGATGCTTAGCTGGTGCAAGATGAGGGGGGTGTTGCACCTCCCAGACTGCATTGGAGGTGCCCCTCCCAGACTGCATTGGAGGTGTAAGCCCCCTGTTGATGGTCCTAGAACCTGTGCAGAATAGGCACCACCTCGGCTTGATCCAGTGTACCTGAACGCTTCCTTGAAGCCTGCTTAGTGCAGGAGTCCTGTGCAACTCCAGCTGCAGTGACCATCAGCACCTCCCTCCTGTGGCCATTCATACACTGCCTGGTGACAGCCTGTGTCTCCAGCTGCCTGAGGCCACCTGGGGTGCCTCAGAGGGTGAAGTGCTTGCGGTAGGCGTGCTCAGCGACTCAGGACCACAAGTGTGTAGTGCGTGCTCCACTGTATGAACCTGGAGTAACAGCCTAGATGTGAGACCAGGGAAGCACACCAGCCCGCCCGTGCCAGTGGGGATGGGGTGCAGGTCGCATCTTGTAGAGGTGAAGTCCTTATCTCTGGAGACCATTTAGGACTCAGGGGCCTCTGTGCATTCTGGGGAACCTTATTCCTGATGGTGGACTGTGGCAGCTGGAGCCTGAGGCCTAAGGGGAGAGGTCTGTTTGCAGTTCTGCAGTGAGGAAGGTGGACATGAGATAAGGGGCCAGGAGAGACACAAGAACTCCCTTCCTCCTCACCAGCTGTGGGAGTGAGGGACTCCCTGCTACACTTAGATGGGCTGCGGGCTTTCTCTGTCTGCCGGGTGCGGTTGTGAGCTCTTGTGTATCTGCAATGAGGGGCTGGGAGCCCTGTCAAAGAAAGGCTGGAGACACTCCTCTTCAGGGAAGGGGACAGGGAAACCCCCAATTAGGAGGTAACTTCAGAGCTCTTGCAAGCAGATTCCTGGATCCACCCAGTAAATGAGCACAAGCTGGTCATTAGCCTGGCCGGTGGCCATGGCTCTCACCCTCCACCCTCCCCATTTGTGTGTCCCTGGTGACCCGTGAGTGTCCTGGTGCAAGGACTGCAGGAAACAGAAAACTCTTTGCCCTCGCTTTGCAGAATGGGAGAAGTATCCGTTTCCTTGGGCAATTGGAGAGGCTAAGAGAGCAGAGGATCTGGGGAAGGGTCAAAGCTCACAGAGCTAATGCAAATCAGAGGCAGGAGAACCGTGCTCAGCCGAGAGCCTCTGGAACTCAGTTCTCCAGGCATCTTCCTCCGGTGAGGCACAGGGGACCCAGGAACACAAGCTTTTTGCTTAATGTACAGCATTAGGACTCTTGCATGAGGTGTCAGTCCCCTACAGTAACTCAGGGTGGGCGTGGCCGAGCCTGACTGTCCCTGGTGACAGCTTGCTGCTCCATTTTTGGCCCGCTTGACTATACTTTGTTGAGTAGTTACCGAGCATCCTCTCAGGGTCAAGTGTTGTGCCAGGCACCGGGAATATTGACAACAAAACAGAAGAGTCATTCCTTCCTGCTAGAATTTAAAATCTAGTGAGGGACTCCCACAGCTGTCTTAAGCAACTGATGAGCAGCAGAACCCCATCATTGTGTGTGGCAGACTGGGCACCTATAGGTGAGGGCCTCCATAGTGTGCTTTTCTGTATGTTGGAAATGCTAGGAGGCATCCTTCATCTCTGCAGGATGCCGACTTCCTTAAGGCCACTGCCCCAGCAGACAGAGTCCATGACATGAGTTTGCCCTTTTCTGCCTCCAGTCTGAAACCAGGGCACATTGGCAGGTCATATTCAGAGCTTAAGTAACCAGGGGGATGGGACCTGTAGTTAAAGGGTGTGCCTGCAGTCCTCGCATTCCTTATTCTGCAGCCAGGGCTCTCCTGCTTGGTGAAGGTCACAAGAGTCCTTTCCCCTCTTCTGAAAGGAGGATCCCGTGGCCTGGCGCCCACTTCCATCAGGGTGCAGCCACAGGTCAGGGATGAGGAATGTGGTGACCCCAAGCCAAAACTCCTGTTTACAAAGCAGTTAACTGACTATCCAGAGAGCAGGTGTGGCTGTTAGGGACAGTCCTGAGGGGCTGGACTGCATGTCACTGCCCACTTGGCCCTGCTGGCCTCTGTGGTCCTTCTGTCTCTCCCTCACTGCATTGGTTGTTTGGGTGAATGAGGGGGATTTAGTGAATGCATGAATACACAGGCACACGCAGAAAGGATGCACAGTGCCATCTCTGTCCTTTGGCTCTAGGCAGCTACTTCCGTGTGGCCCATGGTGGCAGCGTTTTGGATGCTCTGTCCCTGGCTTAGGTTGATCCAGAAAAGAGGTCCAGGGGTCTTTAGGACTCAGATAACAAGGCTTAAGTTTGCAGGACACCTGTTAGTGCGGCATCGGGCATCTGGTATACCTGCTGAACAGTCCTCGCATGTTTGGACACAGCCTCCCATGCCATCTCTGTGGCTCTTCTCTGAGGCCGTGTCTCCCTCTTTGTGCTCTCCCCAGGTTTCTGTCCTGCTTGTGGAAGGTGCCCAGGTCCAGTCAGCTCCTCCTGTGGCCCTGCCCCAGAGTGGCTAGGGTGTCCACATGTGGGCGGTGTCAGAAGGGGCCACATCAGTGCTCTCCTATTTTTAGTTACCCTGCTATCTTTAGCTGATGTTCCCCAACAAGGCAGCAACTGCCATATCTAGCCAGAAGTCTAAGGGAGGCAGTGCAGGCCTTGGTCCTTCTAGAGCCGGGAGGGAAGACAGGGCTCTGTTGAGGTGCTGGTACATGGTTGCCTTGGTCAGTGATGATCATCTGGTTGGAAGCAGATTTGGGGAACGAACCAATTTTAAATAGCTCTTAATGATGATTTTGCAACAAAATAAACATTGGTACCTATTTTCATAATAGCCATGGTTTACTGCTAGTTAGAGACTGGAGGTCATATCACTCCTCATCTGTGTGTCCTGAGGGCTGTGTAGCAGCCTGTTTCTCTGTGGGACACTGCAGTGGTGGTCATCATAAATCATGGGCCCTGCAGGTCCTTGCCCAGCTGCCCTAGGGTGGAGGACATCATGCAGTAAATGACAGGTGCTGCCCAGAGGAGCCAGTCTGGGGACATCGCTGCTCCCTCTCCAGACTCCTGACCTAACACAGTCCCTGTGCTTGTCTGGGTCTGTGTTACTCCCTGAAGCCTCTTGGAGCAAAAGCAGATCAGAGATGAGGACAGCACATCTTGCCAGGAGCAGTTGACTGTCACAGGCCACCTAGTCATTGGAGCACTCTGTTCTCAGTGCCGTTGCACTTCCAGGGTGAGGCTGAGGGCAGCGATTCGGTAATACTAACACCTCCAATTGTAGTACTGCTGTAAGGAGGCTGGGCGCTGAACCCCTCTGGAGCAGCAGGCTGGAGGGCCACTGGAGCCTCCATGAGTTGGGGTGAATGGGACTATTGAGAGGCATTCACAGTGACTCACAGAGGAGCGACATGGAGGGAAGATACTGTCATAGAGATGTGTTTACAGTGGACGATTATGTAGGTGGGTTACAGTAGGTTATGGAACTGGCTGCCTGAAGTGCAGAGGTATGTGGTAGTCAAGGGTTAAACAGGTGGCTTGTTTTAGGATCTTAGAGGTTGTTCATGGTGGTGTGATCTCCAATCTGGGGAATGGCTGTCTGCGTTGCTGGGTAGCACCAGGTGGAGTGTAGTCTATAAGTCAGTAAATAGACCTTAAAGTTGAAACACTTAGAGATCTTTCAGAGTGTGTGTGTGTGTGTGTGTGTGTGTGTGTGTGTGTGTGTTCATCCAAAATCTATCTACTTCCTGCCCTTGATCAGAACATAGGACTTCATGGAGCATCCTCCTGAGACAGCAGCGTGGACTGCTAAACAGTGTTGTGAGCATGCCTCGGCTCTAAACTACAGTGGTAAGTAGTGTGAGCCACAATTACTTCATGGCTTAGAGAACCCCACTGATGACAGGGAAAAGAAATTCTAGTTAGGAACATGGCCTGTCTCCTTCCAGGAGCGATTTGAAGTTGCTTATGTAATTAATGCAACATAAGGAAGTGGTGGGGCAGGAAAAAAACAACAAAAAACAGAAAGCAAACAAGCAAATATTAGCAAGCTTCTGAGACGAACTTCACTTCTTGTTTCTGCTAGTTAAATTGAAAAGGAGAAATTCCCTTCTCTGTCTAATGAAAGACGCTCCATACATTTGTCTGGGGAAATAACCTTTTTCACTCAAGGGGGAATTAATTATAAAGGACACTGGGAAATCCAAGTACTACAAGCTGTGGTTTTGCTAATGCTTTAGAAGTGTTCAGAATAAGTTTCCTTTTCTTTAAATAGCAAGTTGGCTTTTCTGAATTTCCTGAAAGTATGGCATCCCACACAGCTCGGCTGTGACATTCTTTTGTGTGGGAGAGGGCTGAAGTTTACAGCATGTGAACTGACAGGTGTAGAGACCTGAAGAAGAGGTCAGGATCCAGGCATGTTATGGGTAGGTAGCCAGGCAGAGGTCACAGGTGGGATGCTGCCTGGCCCTTCAAGGAGGTCACCAATGCTGACTCTCCACCCTTCCGCATCTTATATGGTGGTCAGGGTACCATAACATCAACTCCTAAATAAATTATCTTTTTGGGACGAGACTAAACAAGCCACCATCATAGTTCAGTAGAAGGAAGGGAGGTCAGCATCTTTAATCTTCAAACATCAGCTGCTACTTACAATGGGACCTCATTGGCTTTTACCTTCTACGTGGCAGACACCTGTAGACTGGGACATTGTTAAAGTGTCCCTAGCACTCTGTAGATGACAAAAGATGGCATACAGAAGGGTTGTTCTGAGAGCTGTTGACATTTTGGGAATTAATTACATCATTTGGGTCAGATTTCTGAATCTGTAGTAATTTTTTCAGACAGTGGAAGCTTGAGAGAGAAACTGAGCTCTGAAGACTTTTACCATCAACCTCCAACCTTATCCAGAGTCACATGAACTTCTGACTTAAGTCATGAGAATCTGGGCATGAAATCTCATGGTTATGCTGCGTGGAGAAGGGAAAGTGTGGTATAGCTTTAACCTATCAGAGTTCCTCATAGCCACTGCAGTACACACATATACTAACACAGTTCCCAGAGTCACACACCTCTATGATATGATGAAAGGCGACACAGGTGATTCACACATTGTTGTAACAATCCACCAAGCCTCAAGTGTCCCAGGGTCACCGGGATGGCTGACCTTATCACCCACCCTGGCACTAACAAGTTGGGTTACTCCGGTGAGTCACATTGGCCACAGGATCTGCTCAAATGTCACACGTGTTGTTGAGAAGTACACTGAAGAGCTTGTTGGAGGTTTAGGGTGGTGGCCACTCACATCTTGCTGCAGCCATGACAGAGCCTGCTAGCTTGGGTTCTTCCCTCTGTGAGCTTGGTGGCCAGGGCAAGTATTGCTCAGCCTCTTTGGGCCCCAGTGTTCTGAACTGTAAAATGGGAGTAATGATGGTGATAACCATGCAATTGACCAGAATCCTGAGGACCAACCAACTACAGGGTCAGACACTTGGCTCTGCCCTGCATGCCGCTAGCATCTGCTGTGTTTGTTATCTAAAGGTAATCCTGTTGGGATTTTCCTCACACAGAAATGTTTAGTTTACACATAATACTCTAAAATTATTATTTCACTTTAATAATATCAAACAAAAACTCCTTGTAGTGTGAGTCAGTTAGGACCCTCGGAGGCAGGGCTCCAGAACAGACTCCACAGAGAAGGAATGGTATAGGACCCTCCTGCATCAGGGAATTCCCCAAGTAAGGAACTTGCACCCTCTGGCGGCCCCACAGTCGCCGCCTGTTTCCACCTCTGCACACTGCAGCATGGTCTCCCAGCTCCATGTAGCAGGCACAAGTGTACCCTGAAGCCCTGAAGCCCAGGTCCTCCTCAGCACAGGTGGGAAGCCCGACCTTGTGGGTCTGGGGTCGGCAGGATGTGAGCCCTGCCCTCCTTGGCCTGTCCTCCTGTGTCCTCCCCTGTTCTGAGCCTGGCCCGGCCCGGCCTGCTCTGCCTCTGCATCTGTCCTGAGCCTCCTTTCAAGGCAGTTAGGAAGGTGTGCCTCCATGGGCCCCAGAGCAGACAGCAGTTCACAGACTGCCGGGGGTCTGGGCTGACACCAGCCAGGGCATGGGTGGATATTAGGAACATCTCCACCTGATGCCCTTCCCGTCAGTGGGCAGAGCTAGAACCTGCGGGTACTCCTCGCTCCCCACACTAATGCAATCCTCCTGCCCATTGCTGCCCCCATGCTCTGTGCACACTCACACCCTTGCCCTCCCGAGCCCGAGCAGAAGGGGGTTAACAGCCTTCACCCCTTCCTCAGGCACCCCTCTGTGCACACATCCAGGGCATGGAGGTGGTGTCTGCAGACCCATTCTTCTGTCTGCCCCAGCACGGTGGGAGGCGAGTCTGCAGGCTGATCACCACCCACTTTAACAGCAGCAGGTCGTGTGCAGAGTGAGGTGGTCCTGAAGCTCTTGTTGTTTCCCGTCACCCCAGAAATCTATGAAAGCAAATTCAATCTAATTTTCATGGGTGAAAGAAAAAAGTGTTCACCCAGTGTCCTGCTGAGGTGTGTGGAGGAGAGGGGGGGTGTTCACCATGGTGTGTGGAGGAGAGCAGGGGTGCACACCATGGTGTGTGGAGGAGAGCAGGGGTGGTACACTATGGGATATGACTGTCATTCTTTCTGTGGGGCTGGCTATGGGCTAAGCAGTTACCAAGTTGAAAATCTGCAGGTGGAAAGTGGCCACTTGGGCTGCACTGCAGTGGGGGTGTTGTGCCTGCCACCTAGCTTTCGACTGAGAATGTTCCCCCTTGAGATCTGGCCATGGTGGGGACAGGCTGATCAGGGGTGGTCTGAAGACCTGGGATGTGGATCTTCCTGAGTGCTGACTTGAGCTTTCCTCAAGCGATTTCACAGTTAGCTTCTTGTCCACTCCATAGCAGACATCGGGGACTCCTGCTCGCCCTCTCACTGGCCCCAGCATCTTCCTTAGGGCATGGCAGCAGGCTACTATGGCTGTGGTTTCCTGCCAACACCTTGCCTGGCTCCCGGCCCCTGCTATCCAGTGAAGTTGGCATCTGCTTCCTCTTCCAGTGCCCTGAGGTCCAGCTCACTGCCAGTAGGCTCTGCTGCTGCTGCCAGATGTGCCTTTCCATTCTTTCCCACTCTGACCATCCTCTTCATGGAAGTGAGTGAGTGTGTCCTTCATCCACAGGAAAGAGAAGAGCAGGACCCGGGGCTTCAGAGGTCTGCCCGTGCCTGCTACCTGGCATCGCCCTGTCAAGCACGCTGTGTAGACCCACACCTTGTGTAGACCCACACCTTCAGATTTGGTATCATTAAAGCTGCACACTCACCCACTGAGGACCCTCCAGAGTAAGCTGGTGGCCTTACTGAGGATGGCCTGCCATGCTTCCTGCTTCTGGGTCCACTGGCTCCTTATTGCAGACTTAATCGGGATTGCCAGCACACAGAGTGCTCGGTGAATGACTGGTAGGACATGCAGGCTTCGCAGACCCCATTGACCCCCTTAGAAAGTAGCTGCATCACCCCAGTGATTGTGACCCTCTGAGCATGCCACCAGGCACCTTCTGCTCTTACAGAGGCCCATTGCATTCTGTGGATCCTGTCCAGCCTTCCAAGTCTTGGCTCTGTGTTTAAAAGCAGCTTTGACTGGACAGTCTGGATGGCATCCCACCCCAGCCTTCTGTTGTGATGTCATGGCCAGTTTCTGGGTTTTTTTTAAAGAAAGCTTTTGTGTTATTTTTAACATTAAGTTTGAAAGCCTTTCACTATTGAAGAACTATTCCTTAAATTAACAGTATACTCAGGAAATGTACCCAGCCTTGACTAAAGAGTTACTGTAGAATGTTTATAAGGAGTTGCAGTTTTTTTTTTCTTTTTTAATAAAAAGCCCTAGAGGTAAAAATGGGCAAAAGAGATATACAAAATCAGAGGGAAAAAAATCAAGCAGGATACTAGATACAGCGGAGGCAAGCAGGGAGGTTGGTGTCCGGGAAGTGGGGCCTGTGCTGGAGCAGCAAAGAGGAAGGGTCATCTACATCTGTCCAGGGACACATGAGTGACAGCCAACCAGCTGGGGGCTGCACGTCACATCCTGGTGACCTCAATGTCTCAAGCTGCTTCCTAGCTGACCCTCTGTGGACATCTCCCCTGGGAGGATGCTGAGGCCACAGTCTGGGAAAAGGCAGAGCCTGTCTTCAAGAGCTGATTTGCCTCTAGAATACATTTGTGCAGTTTCCCAGTTTTACAGCAGTTGAAATCTTCATCCGAGATACGTTCAGAGAGCAGGTAGTTGTGTGCCACAGAGGTTCTGATGCTCAATCTTCACAGCATCTCTCAGGACAGAGTGGCACCACCATTTCCATTTTTTCAGGCGTGAATCAAGGCACAAACAGCAGGAAGTTGTCCATTGCAGAGGTGCCGGACCTTGGCAGTGTGGCCCCTGGTCT
>CABHPH010143530.1:0-66820 GCA_902168325.1 Peromyscus nudipes
GCAGTAGGAAGCTTCTGGGGTGTTGATTCCTGTCACAAGGAAGACAACAGATATCTGAAGCTGGCAGGGGTGGGGTGGGGGGTTGGGATGGGGTGGTGGTGGCCCTCTTCCAATCAGAAACAAAGTCAAGACAAAATCACCAAGAGGCTGTGGGATGGGAAGCCCTGGGTTAGAAGTATTTGTCTTTGTTTAAAGCAACTTTGTTGATATTCTTCACCAGGCTTATCAATGCAATTTGTAAGGCTTCCTTTTTACTTTACACTTGCTTTCTTTAACTAGGAGGTAAAGGAAGTGGTATGCCTTATTTATGCTGCAAGCCTTGAATTCCACAACTGATTTGTGATGTGTGTGTGTGTGTGTGTGTGTGTGTGTGTGTGTGTGTAATGGAGAGTTGGCACTTGCCGATCATGGCCACCACTGAGAAGTTTCTACAGGTTGAATGAAAAGAGTCTTTGAAAGAATTTTAATTGTGTTAGACACAACTTTCTAGCAAAGTGTGTGAATTGCTGGTATTCATCTTGAGCTTATGAGTGATTACGTGCTAGCTTTTCATGACTGATGGCCAGAACACACAGAGTCCTATAACAGGAAGGGAAGATTGGAGAAGGTGGGTGGGATTGTTGATATTTGGAGGGTAGAGTCTCTCTGTGTGTGTGTGTGTGTGTGTGTGTGTGTGTGTGATTATACTTGCTGTGGGACTTTGGCAAACACATTTGTGACCTGACCTGAGCCAACTGCTATTGCTGATTCTGACAGTCACTCCAGGATCTGATTTTTATTATATAATATGTAATACATTATAGCATGCTGTTAATTTGCCTACAGTATAATTTTTTAAAGGAAGAAAATGGGTTGAGGCATGTCAAATAAGTAGGGTCTCTGGTAAGCTCAATAGAACTATAAATCCTTCCTGTTTTGGAAGGAGTCAGAACTTGGCAGCTCAGATGATGCAGAGATCCAGCTAAAAATTATTAGAAGAGATTTTTTTTTACATGTAGTCTGTAGAATTGTTTTTACAATTTCATGTAGTCATAATTTATCTCAAGTACCTTGGGATAAAAACCCCAAAAAAGACCTTTGTACCATGCTTTTTTGGAATATCAACAGTAGTGGTATAGTAATTAAAAAATGGATCCTTCTAATTATAAAGATACACAAAGGGAATTGGGGACTGGGCCAGTCAACCTGTAACTGAAGAAATAAAAGCTCAAGTTAAACAAAGTAAGTATAAGCTGGACAGGTTCTTGTTGCTGTTAATAGTGCATGTACCATGAAGTTCTATTTGAAAAGAACTTCTCATATCTTTTTTTGTTGATAGCACAGTGCATCTCAAATAGTTGATAGACACTTGTTTGGTGTCCCTAGACAAATTTTTTGGGACTTGGGCCTTCTGCAATGATAGCCATTCTTTTGCACCTCATAGCTGGGAGGAAGCTAAGTCTTGTGCATGTGCTTCTCTGTGTCATGTGGCACACCAGCAGATTGAGACACAACTGTATGGTATTTAATGGAGGTTTTCCTTTCCCGGGGTGCTTTGCGAATGTGTGTCAGTGCTGTGGGTCTTGTATGCACCATCAGTGGATCCCATGGTTGCTTTGGGTAGTGAGGGTCTAGTTACTTTGAATGGTGCGTATGTGAGATCGTCGTAGTCTGAGCAGCCTTGTTCTCACTGTGGCCTCGTGTGAACTGCTGCCTTTACATAGTGTTTCTCAGGACTTGTGACTGCAGAGCTGTGGAGTGGACTGGCAGTGCCAGCTGGCATGTTATGTGTACTTACCTCCATTGGGGGCACTCCTCCTAAGAATGACTCTGTCACGGTCAGCTCCATGCATGGACCTTGCCATGGGAAAAATGAATGTTTATGAAATGTTCATGTGTTCCAGACAAAACTATAGAGTCTGACCTGAGACTCAGCCTGCTACCTGTCTGTTCGGAAGGCTGAGACAGAAGGAAAGAGTTCAAGGCCTGCCTGTGCCTTTGTCTCCAACGGTCGAAGAAATAGTGATTACCTTTAAAACTGAGTTTTCTTAGGTTTTTAGCCTGTGACATACATAGACATACAGACACACACAGACACACATACACACACACACAGGCATGTGCACTCCAGTTGCTATGCACTTAGAGTCTTTTCTTTTCTTTGGATTCACGCATTATTTCTTTAGGAAGGCCATTGGATGGCTACTGTTGGATAATTCTTTTGTGTCATTGCATTTGTGTGTATGGCAGAAAGCAAAAGTGGAGTGGGAAATATCAAAGAATAGCTGAATACTTGAATTCTAGAACGAAGTCAGAGCCGGATTGATTTTTAAAAGGCACTTGGAGCTCCTATTATGGAAAGCCTCGTATAACAAACAAAACCGTTTAGGTGCCTTGTAAGTGTGGAGTTAGAGAGGATAGGGGCATGATTGCTGCCCAAGTAGAAGATTATTCTCTTCTCCAGGGTACAGGTCGATTATCTATCAACGGGCAAGGAGACAATTGTCAGAATTCCGTCCACTGGCACCAAGAGATAGAAAGGTAAAAGGTGGAAATATCTTCTGTTTAGTAGCCATAGAAACTGCATTCATGAGGTGACAGAACAGGGTGGATCTTGAATGACTCAGATTATCGTGTGATAGAAAGAATCATGGGTCTAGGGATGTTAGGACCTGGGACACACATCTCTACACAACAGAGATGGCTCAACAAGGAAAGTAGGAGGCGAGGAATTGGGTGGGAGCTGAGGAATAGGCAGTCCTCCGGTTAGGGAGAGGAGAACTAACCGTATTAAATTGCCGTGCCATGGAGGAATTGGATTGAGAGCAGATTCTTCTTTTTCTCTTCTTTTCTCTGGGCAGTGGGTGCGAGGGGGAAGTTGAGTGTTTGAGGAAGGAACTCAGGAACTTTACAGCAGAAGGCTTCCATTTCCCCGACAGTATTTAAAGGCAGGCACACAGGGGCTGTGCTGAAAAGTCACGTAGACATGAAAGACTAACTTTTTGGTGACTGCTCTTCTATAATGTTCATAGCAGTTTTCTTCTGAGCTGAACAAATAGTTATGCATTTCGGCAGCTAGTATGTAGCAAGAAATCATGAGCGCCAACTCAGTTAAAAGCACTAAATGCCAAGATGAGGTTCATAAACAGAACGTAGAAATTGAATCATGCTACTACCATTGGCTTTTCTCCGTAGCTATTCAAAGTAGACAATCTTGAGTGCACAAAAGCCCTCTGCTTTTGGTTTATAAGTAGTGTAGGACTGTGCATGGCTACT
Source organism: Peromyscus nudipes (assembly GCA_902168325.1). NCBI lineage: Eukaryota > Metazoa > Chordata > Mammalia > Rodentia > Cricetidae > Peromyscus > Peromyscus nudipes. The sequence goes on from CABHPH010143530.1 coordinate 3,256, forward strand.
ATGTGAATGACTGTGCTTCAACAAGTCTAACAATGTGCTGTTAGGATTACTGTGGGACTCAAAGAGTTGAGATTTTATTACCTTTACTGATGACTTTGAGGGTAGTCTAACTCTTGTGTCTCACTTCCAGCTCTTGGTAGTGGGGTTCAGAGCTACAGTGCTGCTATCTTAGCAGGGAATGGTTTTGCATTCATTAGTTTGTGACAGCCTGTGGTCCCCTAGCACGGGGTCAGAATTCTCCCCCAGTTGCAGAAGACCAGTGGGTTCCTCACTGTCCACCACCTTGGTGATGTCACCATGGAGGTGTGACGGAGTTTGCACCAATGGTACACTGGGCAGGTATTTTTGTGGAAAAGGAAAGTGATGTCTCAGTTCCTTTGCCTGAATTGAAAAGAGGCTAATTTTTGTTTTTCTCCATATTGGCTTTAATTCAGGACAGTGAATGTATTCCTGAAAAAGAGCAAATTATTTATTTCATCTAAAAAGTAAAAAAAAAAAAAACATTATCTCATACAAGTTAATAGGAACACAAATTACATGGATATTAACACTGGAAAATCATAGCCAGTGACCCATGGTTATATTATTCCTGTACAGTTGATAACTCATCTTGACTTCAACTTTTATAAATGATTTACTTCATTTTTAATTGTGTGTATTTGGTATTTGTCTCTATGTGAGTATTTACAAGTGAACTCAGGTGCCCCTGGGAGCCGAAGGTGCTGAGTCCCTGGAGCTGGATTAAGGCCACTGTGAGCTGTCTGATGTGGTTGTTATGAACCACACATGGGTCTCTGCAAGAACAGTGAGTGCTCTTAATTGCTGAGCTGTCCCTCTAGTTGCCTTAAATTCAATTTTGAATATTTTAAATAATTTTGTTAGACTGAAATTCACTTTTGCTAATATTGTAAACAAGCACCAGTTTTCAGAGGAGGTGCATATTAATATTAAAATAAAAATCCAGACATAATTTAAAAAGCCAAGAAGACTAATATTTTATAGATATTGTTTTCATTTACAATCATATATTGGCCATATAAGCAATTATATTCTGGTAAGTTATTATTATAACTTTAAATTATATCCAAATAATTTTTTTAGTAAATATTTATTTCTACAAAAAATATTTACAAAACCCCTTACTTTTCGACTGAGATTCTACTTAGATAAAGTTAGTAGAGTTTTCTGTTTTTAAGAGTAAGCGTATGAGTCACATTAGGCATCTGGGCATGTCAGTTATTTGTATGCCACACACTATATTGTTGCTGTGAGAATGTCATTACCACGTTTATGCCTTTGGGAAGACGTTACTCTGTGACCTGTAAGTAGGTGTCTTGGCTGACACACATGCATTTACAACTCCTTCCTGTGCGTTTGTGAGATGGAGTTCCAGCTCCAGCCTTAGTGCCTTTCTCCCTAATAATAGACTCCCTTCGGTAAAGTTGCATTGACATTTGAGTGTTGGTTCCTGTCAGGTTACTCCTGTAATGGAGCTTGGCATGCTGGGAACTCCTAAAACATGGACGAAATTAGAAAGATAATTTTGTTTCCTGAATGGAGACAGTTTATGACTTATTTTAAAATATGGTATCAGTATATGTATTCTCAGTTCTGGATATTAGTATCTATTAAAAGAGGACCCTTTGAAACTCACTGGCTGAGCATGTCAGCCTGCAAACTCCCCGCTGCTGGCCTGTGGCTATCACTTGCAAGCTTGTTTATGGGTCACTGAGATTGGTTGAGGCGTTCTGTCAAAACCTTCCTAAACTTTTCTTTCATAGCAAATGTGTTGTTAGCATGTTTCATCACGTCTGGCCTTCCATTTCCTTCCTTTTTTCCCCTAGCCTTAACTTTTCTAGAGGCTTCCTCTGCCATTCTTAGTAACAGGTTTGCAGTTGTATCCTTAAACTGAAGTTGGTGTAAACTGAGTTCATAGTACCTTAATGAGAAGAGTTAGTCGCTCCACATGTAAAAATCACAGTGATTTTTGTAATGTGTTAGTAACTGTCAGGCAGCCAAGGCTGCACCAGAATTTAATAATTTCCCGGAGAATGTGTTTACTGCTTCCTTTTTCATAATTGTGGTGCCACCTCGAGATCATAAAGAGAGAGAGAGACGTATATAACTATTTCTTTCTTATTTTTCCTTCCTAAAAGTCATTACTATCTATTGTGACAGTTTAACAAAAATAATAGAATAGCTGCTAATGAACTATGAAAAAGTTTTGTTAAAAGTAGACTAAGTGAGGCAGCAAAAGTTATGAAAAAAAAAGAGGCAAGATTATTGACTGCACTTTCACTTAGGGCACTGGGTGAGAAAATGAACTTGAAAGTAAAATTATTTGAGTCTATGAGGGTAGTCCAGGAAAAGGTCTGAGTACTATGTAAAGTTATCATTCCTCTTCTGTGGGTCCACAGATATACTTATAGCACTACAGTGTTCTCTTTGTGACTGATACAATTCCATTATGTGTATGGCATATTTTCTTTATCCGTCCACCAGCCCATTTTATTTTATACTTTGAATATATGCTAGTAAAAATTAAAAAATAGCTCCTGAAAATGTAGCATCTCTGGCTCTAAGTAGAGCACATGACAGGGCTTGCTGCAAGCCTGTGCATTTTCCTTACCCTCCCCCATGCTGCGGCCACACACCACACCACTTGGTCTCCCTTGGGTTTGCAGGTAAGCCATCCACACTGTTTGTCTCCGTTTCATTCCTTTGGGGTCAGGCTCAGCGGGTTCCATTTGGTTTGAGGCGGTGCTTGTGTCTTGTCAATCATGTGGCTTTCATTTGCTATGTCTTTTGACTGTGGAATTTATCCACACCTTTCATTCAGCTTCTCCCTCAATGTTGACAAAAACAGAAGTGAGTGAGCAAAAGCTCACTGTTGATAATTATTTGTGTTTCTAAGTGATTCATGTTTCCTTACCCACTCCCTGAGTCACCAGAAGCTCCATTTTTTTTTTTTTAAATGGGAGTCCTCTCTGTATGGTAATTGCAGTGCTCCTCAGTGTTCCATCTGGATTAATAGAAAAACTCAAGATGTGGGTATCTTTTAATATCTTGATAAAAAGTAGACACTAATGTGTTACTGCATATGGTTAATGCTTTGTAACTTACAAATAAATGACGTAGAATACTTATGGAAAAAAATAATAATTTGATGTTTTGGTTCTTCTGAACTGCCCTTTTTAAAATCATCTGGAGTGGAGGTACCTCTGGCTCAGGAATGATTATTTGACCTACATAGAAATTTAAACAGTTTGTATTAGATTCTAGTGTGAGACTAAGATTGTACATCAACTTGAATTTTCACAACTTGTCAGTAAAGGCATGTGCTGTCTGAACCCTGCTCTGCGCTCTTCTCCCCATATTCACTTCAGCCACCATGCCTGCCTCACTGCCATAGCACATTGCTGATACAACAAGATACTCATTCGATGACTGAATGTGACAGTTTGTCATGGGAGCTGACACCGCGATGTTGCCTGTGGACTTGTGGTCAATACAGACTCTTGGTCAGTACTGCGGCTGCGGGGCAAAGAACCACACAGTCAGCACTTGTGCTTTGGGTATTTTTCTGTGTGTTGTGTAGTGATGGCTCACTGGCTTCCAGAAGCTTGATCTAGTTCACACAGGAAGTTCAGGAGGACTCTGAAGTCACTTCAGTTTTTTATTTGAATATATATATACATATATATATATATGTATACACACACACACACACACACACGTATATATCAGTTCTTGTTTAAAATATAAATGCCAATAGTTCAGAACAGAAGAAAGTTCGAGAGAAAGCCTGAGCTGACCTACTCTGGTGATCGGATGGCTAAACACCCTAACTGTCGTGCTAGAAATCTCATCCAGTGACTGATGGAAGCAGATGCAGAGATCCACAGCCAGGCCCCAGGTGGAGCTCCAGGAATCCAATCTGCGAGAAAGAGGAGGGATTGTATGAGCGAGAATTGTTGAGACCAAGATTGGAAAAAGCACAGGGACAAATAGCCAAACTAGTGGAAACACATGAACTATGAACCAATAGCTGAGGAGCCCCCAACTGGATCAGGCCCTCTGGATAAGTGAGACAGTTGATTAGCTTGAACTGTTTGGGAGGCCCCCAGGCAGTGGGACCAGGACATGTCCTCAGTGCATGAGCTGGCTGTTTGGAACCTAGGGCTTATGCAGGGACACTTGGCTCAGCCTGGGAGGAGGGGACTGGACCTGCCTGGACTGAATCTACCAGGTTGAGCTGAATCCCCAGGGAAGTCTTTGCCCTGGAGGAGATGGGAATGGAGGGTGGGCTGGGGGGAGGGAGGGGCAGGAGGAGGGAATCCGTGGCTGATATGTAAAATTAAATCAAATTATAAAATAAAAAAGAAAGTTCTTTCTCATTAGCAATCAAATAGTAAGTCATGTGTGTATATATATATATATACACACACACACACGTATGTATAATATGTCTACATACACACACACACACACACACACACACACAGAGAGAGAGAGAGCGAGGGAGACCAGATAGACAGAGACAGACAGACCTGGGGTGGGGTAGTCTCCCCAGGAACTTTATTCCTAAAGATAAAAGGCATGAAAAAGAGCCATGCTTTATTTCATTTACTGTGTAAAAGAAGGACTTTATGTGATTATGTGAACTGCACACGTTTTTCTGCTTGTTTTACTGTTTGGATATCAGGGCACAGTTGCCAGCCACTGAATAGCAGTAAACAGGTTATCCCATGGAAGGATGGCTTTGGGTGGAGACTGCCAGTGGTGGCTTGTGACAGTAAAGCTCTCTCCTCACTGTCTTCTCTGTCCCTCCAGCTAACTCACTGTAGTCTAGTGATGTGCAGCATGCTCAGGAAGAAAGGATTTGAATAGCATTTTGCATTTCCTCTGCACTTGGATGAAACTGTTACATGGTACTTAAAGGACACAACATAAAGAAATAAATGATAATGCGGATTAGAAGATCATGGAATTAAATGAATTTTCCCCCCTCCTTTGAACAAAGGAATGGAGAATTCAGCGAATGGATCCTGTAAGTCTGGAGAGATGTTTTTAGTGACAACTGGGGAGCTCTGATGGGGTGTGTGTGTGTGTGTGTCTGCCTGTGTGCCTGTGTGCCTGTGTGTATGTAGAGCTGTATATTGATATTGTGTCATTAATTATGGTGAAAACAAAAATCTAGAAATTCCTGGATGATATCAAAGTAAAAATGTAAAGTTGATGGTCCAGAATGCCCTAAAGTGTTTGATAGGTTCCTTCTTTGAGAGGAACAAGGACATCTTGTCTTTACAAACCCCTGAGGTCTCTGTTGTATTGCTCTCCATGAAGCCAGTATTCAAAATCTTTTTCCGTTGTCTGAAGGAGATGTAATAGGCATTTATCCAAGTGGCTCTCAAGCCTGGGGCTCACATCCAGAAGTTCAGATTTAATTTTGATCTGAGGTGAAGTCAAGACCTTGGGTATAAGCTCTTTGGGTATTTTGAGTGTTTAGCCAGGGTCAAGGGCCATGAAACTGTTAAGTATTTGTAAGTCTAAGAATTTCTGAGATGGATGACATGTTACAGATTCCTAGGTATTATACCATAGGAGTAAGTGCATGCCTTTGCCCCAGGTATTTTCTTGTTAAGAGTGAGAACGGGGTGGAGGGGGGAGGGAGAAAAGAAAAAGAAAACGTTTCATGTATGGGATTCAGTTCATCAGCTCAGTTGTATTTTCTCAACTGTGTATAAATGCGCGTGCGTGCACATACGCACAAACACACATACTGTGCACATTATCTCAGTGTCTGCTAAGGATCATGGTGGGACATTCTTAGCTTTGTTTCCCTTCAAGTACTTTTTCTGCAACCCCCCTACCCTTTTGTTCCTCTGAATCTACTGCCTTACAGCATAAGAAGGCCAGTGGGTCAGCATGGGTCATTGATGTTAATGTATTTTTTTTTTTTTTTCTTAGCCAAGCCCATGTTTCATAACCATGGGAGTAAGGTCCTGGGGTAGACTGGTGTTGTAGCTAACACCAGCCTGACTTGCACTTTTCTCGTTATTCTTGGAGGCCTGTGTGCTATCATCCCAGGGAAATAAACCTGTGAGTCAGGAGACTTACCTTCTACTCTCAGATGTGTGGAGGCCGCCTGGCTTCCTCACCTGCCTTCTGCTCATTTTCTGTTCTGTAGAACAAGACATTTGATTTAGGTACTTACCGAAGTGTCTTATTTCTTACCGTCTAAAGCACAGCATACACCATCGTGTCTATACCCTCTTTTCCTAACTTGAGAGAAATCCAGCCCAAACACTGACTGTAATAATATCAGCAACTCTGATAGTCCCATATATACTCCTAACCTTAACTGGAATGTGTCTTCATGGTACGAATCAAGATCTTACTGTCATCCTGTGTGAGGGCGAAGGCTATGTGTGTACTTCGCCTATATTCAGAATTATTCTTGGTAGAACGTGGAAGAGACTGGGAGATTCCTTCTTTTTCACTGAAGAGTGGAATAGGATAAGTGCTATGCTGAAAATTAGTTTTTGCATTTACTCTAGTTTTTTGACAATATTTAAGTCACTGAATAATTCTTAGAAAACTATATTTGAATGTATTTTTTTGCTATTATATAGGAAGGTTAATTGTCTTCCTAAATAGTTTATACTTTACTCCTATTGGTAGGTATAAGTTGTTGGAATAGATTAAGGTAAACAATTCTGAAGAGAATAAACATATGCGTGGTTCTTTGTTTTGATAGTTTTGGGGGAAGGAGACAGCTAATAATAAATACAGAATATTTGTATTTTTCAAGTGATAAAAGAATGTGTGAGGTAAATGATTTCTTAATTAATTTGGAATTTTATGCAACTGAATTTCTGATTGAATGCTAATATGGGCTGTGAGTCTGTGGTCCAGTGATTTGCAATAGTATCATTGATACTTTTGCAAAAAAAATAAAAATCATCTAAATAAGATTTTAAATGTTTATATTCATTTATTTATTTTGTTTGTGGATGGCCATGTGCGTGGCGGGGAGTGCATGTGGAGTTCACAGGGTAGCTTGCAGAAAGCAGCAGTCTCTCATGGGTTCCAGGGATTGAACTCAGGTAGGTCATCATGCTTGGTGGCAAGTACCTTCACCTGGTAAGCCATTTGCCCCCTCTTTCCTCCTCCCCCTAGATTTACGTACTAAAAATCAGTTACTCTGCAGTGTCTACAGATGCTTTGGGAGCATGAGGCTATTCGGGGTATGACTCTCAGAATCTGAATCAGATGTAAACAATGTGGAAAAACAATACTGCATTAAAACGTAGAATATCTTCTCGATACTAAAGAGTAAACAAATTCTTCCTGTAGCTTCAGCTTTCAACACTTGGTTCTGAAGTGTTGAATGCTAGAGATGTATGTTGTCATACCCATCTATAGAGGTTTTCCTAATAGCCCTTCACCGTGACTCACAAGTGACTACCATGTTGAAGGAGTTGAGTCAGGACTGTCCGCCAAATGCTGTAAGTGCCTGGACTGCCACTTGATCTGAGCTGTCTGACTTAGGTTTCCAGAAGCCAGATTTAGTATCTCCAATATGGAGATAATCAGTGGCATTTACCTCATCCAGTTTCATGAATGGTAAGTCAAACAGTGCATAGCATGGGCTTAGCTACAGACTAAAGTATAGCACATACTCAGTAAAAATTGATGCTCCGGCACTTATTAAGCATAGTTCTTCTTTGACAGTTGCCTTTAGTTGCTTCTGAGAAAGATTAGATGCTAATAATCATCTTTCCCCTTTTTTCCTACCCCACTCTATCTCTGCTTCATCTTTTCTCAAGTTATCACTTATTCTCTAGGGCAATAGAAGTAATTAAGAGGTCTGCTTTAATGAATATGTCTGTCTAGTCGCTGCAGATAGGAGTTGCCAAGAGGTAGGGGCGCTGCTGAAGAGAAGTGGAAATGAATACTTTTAAAAGATAACTTGCTGGTACCAGTTGAGATATAGTTGTAAAGTTGTCAGGAGTCAGTTTATAGAATCAATCACTTTACGACAGCTCTCTATGGAGACACTTTACTGAAGTTCCTGCTTCACAAAAGAGGGAGGTCCTTTGCACTTAAGGTAGTGGAGAGAAATAGCAAAGTGTGCTGTTTGCCTCTAGCCTTCAGTTAATAGCTCAGTGGGCCTAAGGCTGAAATTGTTTTCTAGATGACAGACCATCTGAGATGAAGGTGTATTTAGATGACATAGTTATCATCCGTGCAAGATCATCAGCGCCGTTCCCAGATACATTAGAATGGTACTGGGAAAGTAAAAGATTTCCCGGGAAATCAGATAGGCTATTTTGAGGAATGATTTTTATCAGGACATTTACATTTTTTTGTAAGGCTTTAAATTTTCTTTTTGGATTGTGAACTGATCTATAAATCTAGAAGGGAAGTCAGGATGCTGAGGAAGTTTTAAGTTACTTATTTTCTAATAGGATAGATACATGCACACACACACACACACACACACACACACACATAATTGTCACCTGAGAACTGTGTCAGGGGAATTTGAATTAGAGACATTCACTGTGATATCCCATGCTACCCAGGTCTCTGTAGACCCACAGTGCTATCATTGGCTCTGTCCTGAAAAGCCCATGCAGCTGTGGGTGGGGCATTAGGGAAATTCATCTTCAGTGCGACTGCATCTTGCATTTGTGCTTCTTGACCCGGTCTGCTAACTGAACTGGATTGGATGGAGGCTAAAAACAGCAGCCTCTGCCTGGAAAGACATGAGTGATTAGAATCAGAATGTTTAGGAAGTTTCTTCTGCCCTCTGTCTCCACACTTAGTATTTTCTTAGGATACACTTTTGAAAACGGTGGTGGTAGGGTCCACAGTCACGGGTGCTTGTGGCTGACACAGTGGCTGTATATGCAGAATGTGCTGGTCTGAGAAAGGTAGGGATGGGAGATGTGCAAGCTCCTTTTAACTTGCATATCACTGCTCTCATCAAAGACATCATCTGTTAAAGAAGACTTTTTTTTCCTACTCAGGAAATCTAAAATGTCATTCAGAATTTTTCTATTGTCCTGAATATAATGATTTCAGCGCAGCATGGTGAATAAGCCTTATAAAATAATAATGTGCTTTATATTTCTAATCAGATTGCATTTAGCCTTATCACATACATTCCAGAATGATGTTTGTTAAGCTAGTACTAAAACACCTCATGTTTTAGCTCTTACGTTAGAAAATTCTTGGTATTCCTGGTGTAACAGAGAGACACCTTGAGCTGTGCAGAAGTCATCTCCACTGAGTGCACTCACCTACACATGTGGGGTGTTGAAGTTTCTAGAATGTCTTGATCTTCCTGGAAATCCTGGTCGCCTTATTGTAGACAGTTGTTGAATGAATGATTGTTGGCCTATCTGGAGAGGAAGACAATGAAAAGAAAATTGCTTGGCAGCAAGATGCAAGCTCCATTTCATTTAGTTTCACGACCTGTGTTTTGTCCAGTTTCCAAAATTGAGATGATCTCAAGGTCACATGAGAGGAAACAGTTGACATGTATGGTGGTTGGGGGCAGTGATAGAAGGGGAGAAACATCTGCAGCATTGGTGTCCTCAGTGGAGAGCCAAGGATGTGTTTGCAGTAATTAAAGTACTTAAGCATAAACTGAAGTTAACCTCCAGTTCCTGTTTTTGGTAAATGGGGAATCCCAGGGCAGAGATGAAGAGGGCCTACCTGTTGCCTGGATGCAGTTAAAGACTCAAAACCAGAAACCAGTGTGGCTTTGCATGCTAGGCATGACTAGGGATGCTTTTGTGAGAATTCTTATTTAGGGTGAGTGGTTAGATTCTGAGAGCTGACAGTTTGTCTGTTCTCTTTGCAGTGAGGTTTCCTTTCTAGGAGATCCACGGAGGTTCAAGTAAGCTGAAGACCTCATTGCCAAGGTCGAACGCAGCCAAGAGGAGCCATTCTTCAGGGCTTTTATCAAAGGGATTTTTACTGGGGCTTTGGGGGAGAGATGAGATCAGGGAAGGGATGGGGACAGATAAGACAAGAAGGAAGAATTCCTCAAAGAGGGAAATACTTAAGTTATTTTTGTTGTTTTGTTAAAATTGTACCTTTCTTGTCAAAGTCTGGCTAAGGAAAGTGCTAAGTCAGATGGTATTTTCTGCTCCTTCTTGGAAGTGAGTCTTGAGCACAGGGACACTTAAAGATTGTGTCCCTGGCTTCTTATCTAAGGGCGAGGGCCCAGTGGTCCTGCACAGTCCTCCTGGTCTTCTTGGTTCTTTTCTTTCCTCTGCCTGCTACACTGATTTAGCAAAGACTCTGTGAAAATTGACACCAGTGCTTTTTCCAATCTTGGTCTTAACAATTCTCGCTTACACAAACCCTCCTCTTTCTTGCCAATTGGACTCCTGGAGCTCCACTTGGGGCCTGGTCATGGATCTCCTCATCTGGTTCCCTCTGTTGTTGGATGAGGTTTCTAGCATGACAATTAAGGTGTCTGGCCATCCTATCACCAGTGTAGGTCAGTTCGGGCTTTCTCTCGACCATTGCCAGTAGTCTATTGTGGAGGTATCTTTGTGGATTTCTGTGGACCTCTCTAATAGCCAAACGAATGGAAACACATGAACTATGAACCAATAGCTGAGGAACCCCCAACTGGATCAGGCCCTCTGGATAAGTGAGACAGTTGATTAGCTTGATCTGTTTGGGAGGCATCCAGGCAGTGGGACTGGGACCTGTCCTCAGTGCATGAGCTTGCTGTTTGGAACCTGGGGCTTATACAGGGACACTTGGCTCAGCCTGGGAGGAGGGGACTAGACCTGCCTGGACTGAATCTACCAGGTTGAACTCAATCCTCAGGGGAGTCTTTGCCCTGGAGGAGATGGGAATGGGGGGTGGGCTGGGGAGAAGGCAGGGGTGGGTTGGGACGTGGGGGGTAGGAGGGGTGGGGGTGCTGGGAGTATGTTAACAAATACTAAATATCCGTGCACCTATTTGCAAACTAATAACAGTTTCTAAGTGGTAAAATGGGATGATATGCCTTTAGAGTTCTGTTACTGAATACAGAGCAGTACAAAAAATGTCCTACAGGCCAGAAGGAGACCTCTGTTTCTCGACCCAGGGGGAAGCAGCCTATTTCTTTAATGCTCTCCTTTTCTCCCTTCACCAGCCTTTCAGTCCCTGTTCATGAAGGAATAAGCAAGACAACAAAACAAAATGAATTTTGAGTCAACAGGAACATGAACGTGTCTTTGGAGCTCTTTCTAAGATAGGAAAAGGGCCTCTCCAAGGATGCCTGGGAGGACAGGGGTGTACTCTTATCATCCCAATAGATCCATTCAAATCTCACCAATGTTTCTTAGGTGATCCTGGCAACATTAATCTTTCACAGGTCCTGTTTCTTTATTGGGAAAAAACAACAGCAGCAAGCAAACTCACTTCATGGTATTAATGAGAACACTAATTAGAACAACGCACTTGAAAATAGCTGGTTCCATGCTTTGTTCCATAGTTGACACACACAGTAAATGCCAGTTCTCCTCTGTCCTCATTGTTTCTTTCAGTGGCTCTGACTTTATCTGCTCTCCTAGACAAACAGCCCTGATTGTGCTGCTACTCCTGGGAACAGACAGCCATGCTGGCAGACACTCCCCAAACGCACAGCTGTTTCATAACAGGCCTGTTGACTCCTTACATCGTTAGCATTCTGCAGTCACCATCATTTAGTCTGACCGCATCAGACTTCTTAACGGTCGTTTAAGTGGAAATTTCTGTTGTAGATAGGGTTTATTTGATATTGGCTAGTACTAACACAAGTGAGCTGGCAGCTTGGCTTGCCAAATATTTGCCATCATTGTGGGCTAGTGATCTTGACTGCTATGCTTTGGAAACACGTGTGGTTACATTTCTAGCAGGTGGGCATTTGTGGTTTCTAGTACTGTCATATGATGAGGTACCTGTATGAATCATTGATTGGACAGAAGGAACAATGGCTAAGACTGTACTTGGCTGATGGTAATGTGATCTCAAAGACAACACCCTTTTCTTGTTTGATATGAGTCCCTTCTGGTGTTTGATGGTTTTAGACAGTCTAATTCATAGAGTCTGATTCTCATCTGATAGGGTGATGATGCAGTCTCTGTGTTATGATAGTAACTGATCTCTAAGAAGAATCCACATGTGGACCTTTGTAACATCCTATAATAATATTTGTTTTCAGTTAGCGTTTCAGTGAATCAAGAGTGGTAAATGGAAGATCAGCATCCTGTGTAAGGGCAAGAGAATAAAAAGTGGCAATTGCTAGATGTGTTTGTTGCGGATTCCCCTTTTATTTTAGCCATCAGTGGCATGAAGGCATATCCAGGGACAAGGATGTGGACCAAAGAGGGGCAGAAGGATTTCAGAATCACCTGCCCTACTTTAAAAGAGGGAAGAGAAAGGACAACGTAGACTTGAGAGGTTTTTTTTTTTTTATTGATTTCCTTAAAATAGCATTAACACGATATGAAGGACAATAGTAACAAAACAAGTGAGCACTAAGGAGCTTCCAGTGTGCTTATGAACAGAGCATTTCCACGTGGAAATATTGTCCAGAAGTCAAACATGTAAAAGCAGCATCTAAATAAATCTTAATTGCTTAAAATTTGGAGTCCTTACTTTTATAGCCAGAGGATTAATATCTAAGTTATAACAATACTATTTCTCTTTTCTTTTCTTTCCTTTTTTTTTTTTTTTTTTGGTTTGATTTTGGTTTTTTGAGGTAGGGTTTCTTTGTAGAGCCTTGGCTGTCCTGGAACTTGCTCTGTAGGCCAGGTTGACCTCAAACTCACAGAGCTCAGCCTGCCTCTGCCTCTGAGCACTGGGATTAAAGGCGTGCGCCACCACTCCCATTTTATAATGCTATTGTTTATCTTGGCTGGATTCAGTTATTTCTTGGTTGACACTAAGACATTGGATTTTTTTGTTGTTTAATAGTTTAATTAATTGTAAATGTAGTCAATGTAAGAAAATATTGGCGAGGAGGGCAGAATCTGTGCCTTTTATAACTTCTGCTGCACCAAAGCTCACAGCATTGGTTTAGAAAGTGTTAGGTACACTGAGTGTGCAACACTAAAGAAATACTGTAAGTGGAGAACAATAGCAGCTAATGAAACAGGACGTTTTTGGTGCCCTAGGCAGACATGTGGACCCATGTTCAGCACACTCTTCTGAACTGCCTTTGGAAGAACAGACCATTGGAAACTAGTAGGGACTAACTCATTCTGAGGCCTGTTTGACCTGGTCTTGTGTATGAATGAATTTTCTTGTTATTTTTTATATTATGAATATAAAGTAACTGAAATACCTTGTTATAGAAATGAATTCTAATGGTTAGAGGTTGAAAGTGAAAGACACAAAAGGTGCTCCCCTCAACCCCGCGTGGTGAATCTTCCTTTTCATCTCACGTGCTTACAGATTTCATAGACTGATTTGTTCATTGGCGTGTCTATAATGGTGTGAATCTGGTGTAGGAGTTAGAGGAAGCCCTGCTCATGTTCTAACGTAATTTTCTAGAAAACGTAAACAAAACTTATTTTTGCTTGATGAGGTAGGGCAATAGTGCTAGGTGTTAGGGGTCAGAGGAGACAATGGCCAAGGAGGAGAGGTGCATGGGAAAGAGAGCTCAAATGCCATTCTGATGTGCATTCTCCACTTGAAGTCCAAGAAGTTGTTTTCTTTTGAGAAAACCGAGAATCCCACTTGAAATGCTGCTGTTGGGTTCTGTGACCAATATACTGATGTAAATACGTCATATTGGATCTTTTCAGCTGCTGCTGGGTTCTTCTCTAGAGTCTTCTGCCTCCTTCCTTCTCCAGGATGGGGGTGGGACAGTAGGGTTGGGGTGTCAGATGAGCAGGTGTAACTGAAGTCAGTGCCTGGGACAGCAGAGGAACCAGGCATTGGTAAAGACCTGCGTTTGGTCTACACAGTTGTGGAGAAGGTTGATAGAGGGGGAGTGGAAGAAAGAGGCAGCCTTTGTCTGCCTGATTTTTTTTTTTTAAGAATGTATGTTTAACTATTTGAGAAATCTCCAAACTGGTTTCCACAATGGCTGTATTAATTTGCATCCTCACCAACAGTGGAACAGTGTTCCTGTTTCTCCACATCCTCTCCAAAATTTGTTGTCAAGGTTTTAATGATGGCCATTCTAACCGGGGTGAGGTAGTCTCTCAAAGTAGTTTTAATTTGTGTTTCTCTGGGTTAGGGATATTGAACACTTTTAAAAATAGTTATCGGCTTTTTTAATTGTTGTTATTGTTTGTTTGTTTGTTTGTTTTAGACAGGATTTCTATGTAATACTGGCTGTCTCGGAACTCGCTTTGTAGACCAGGCTGGCCTTGAACTCACAGAGATCTGTCTGTCTCTGCCTCCTGAGTGCTGGGATTAAAGGCGTGCGCCACCAGGCCTGACTGTTACTGGCCTTTTTGTTTCTTTTTTTGAGAAGTGCCTCTTCAAGTTATTTGCCCATTTTTTGATTGGTTGCTTTATTTCCTTCGTATTTGATTTCTGCAGTTCTTTGTAAATTCTGGATATCAGCCCCTTGTCTGACGTGTAGCTGATAGAGATTTTCTCCCGTACTGTAGTGTCTGTTGTTTCTATCGACTGCTTTCTTTGCTGTACAGAAGTACTTCATTTTCCCATCCGTTGAGCTCGGTTAGTTCCTGTACTGTTGGTGTTCCATTCAAAAAGCCCTTTCCCACCCCGGAGTCTTGAAGGCTATCCCTTTGTTTTCTTCTAGAAGGTCCAGTGCTTCTGGTTTTAAATTTAGGTCTTTGATCTCCTTTGAATTGATTTTTGTACAAGGTGAAAGATAAGAGTCTAACTTCATTCTTCTGCAAGTGGAAGTCCAGTTTCGCCAACACTGTTTGTCCAACAGCCTTTCCCCTCAAAGTACGTTTTTGCTTCCTTTGTCAATAATTAAGTGGGCATAACTTTCCATTGTGTCTGCAGGCCTGGTTCTGTTACACCAGTTTGTCTTCCCGTCTATGGCAGAACCAGGCTGTCTTTAGCACAGCAGCTCGAGTATATTAAATACTTCCAGCAGTGGTCTTACTCCTTAGGATTTCTGTGGCTATTCATGGTCATTTGTGATTCCATATATATTCTTACATTGTCTTTCTAAACCTACGAAACACGAGGTTAGCATTTTTATAGGTATCACATTAAATATTTAATGAAATTTATAGCATCACCATTTTCACATCTGCTAGTCCAGCAACATTTATAGTCTTCCTATTCTCTAGTATATTCTGTGAGTTCTTTTTCCAATATCTTGAGGTTTTCATTATAGAGATGTTTCACTTCTTTGGTTAGATATCTTTCTGCAATACTTATTTTGTTTGGAGTTACTTTGAATGGAATATTTTTCTATCTCTGAGAGTACACTGCTGGTATAAGTGAAAGCTACTTTTTTGTTCTTTTTTTATTTATTTTTTTTACATTGATTTTGTGTCCTGCCACTTTGTTGTAAGTACTTATCAGTTCCATATGACCCTGCTGTTTTACTACTGGGCATATACCCAAGGAACACCATACCCTACATAGGGCTGTTTGTGCCTTCATGTTTACTTCTGCTCTATTCACTATAGCAAAGAATTGGAATCAGTCTGGTTTCCATCAACAGAGGAATGGATAATGAAAATCTGGTATATTTGGTGTGTGTGTGTGTGTGTGTGTGTGTGTGTGTGTGTGTGTGGTCATTTGCCTTAGAAGAAAAATGAAATCACTAAATTTGCAGGAAAATAGATGGACGAAGATTTATAATATCAAACAAGGTCATACAATCTCAGAAAGAAAAAGCACCCTGCATGTTCTGCCCCATGCAGAATCTAGCTGTATATTGTAAACAAATGTACACATGGGTTTAACATATAGGAAAGATAACAAGAAATTCTAAATATTAGGGAATGAGGGAGGACCGGATGCAGGTAGTGAGCATGAGTTATGAGAGAAGATATAAATCTAATTGTTTTTAAAGTGCTAAGCCTGTCATGGATTTATTTTTTTGAGGTGGTAGATAAGTGTATAAAAATACATCTGATAGTGAAAATACAAAATCGAGTGTGAAGCTATTGAGTTGTATAGTCTCTGAGTCTGGTTAATTTCTTTCTGTGTTTTTTTTTTTTAAATTTTAATTTGCAGCATTATTTTCTTACAAAGTTTAGAATAAATAAAGAGAATATATTAATTGTAGAAAAGAGTGGGCTTTATTATGGAATATTCATACATATACTTTGTCCTCCATTTTAATTAGATGCTTTGCTTTATATCAGTCCCCGTGAGTTACGTGGCCATGTCTGGGTGTTCTCAGGACCTAAGAGCTGATAGGTGTAAAATGACTAGAACTATTCCCAGCATCTTATAGCATCACAGAAAGGCTTGGTGTTGTTATGCTCTAGTGGACTTAAATATGTAACTTATTATCTAGTTACATCCCATGTGCCAGTTATGTGTTATAGTATCTGTATACAACCAAGTGATATTATATAAAAAAGGGGCAATTAATAGCATTTCCTTGTACATATTTTTGTGAATACTATTTATTTCATTCATTTGGAATTTTTAAAATAAAACTTGCCTCTCATTGGTCATTAAGGATGAAGTCTCGGAACTGTCGTAAAATGATTTTATTGGGTTTTCTAGTATAATGTTATGAAAAGTAAAAGTGGCAGGATGGTGTACAGTTCAATTCTCAGCTTACACTTGGCCACTGTCCCGTGTGAAGCCCTCAGGCCCCAGAGGCGTTCCTTAGTTAACATCCTTTCTGCTTCCAGATGCTCTACCACAAATGAGCAAGCGTGGATGCATTGTTATGCTTTTCCTCGTGACCCTTCTGTGGCAAATGAAACTTCTCTTCTCCGTCCTTTTTAAAATATATATTTTCTTATTTTTCTTAAAAAAAATTCCATAAAATAGCTGTTCTAGTTTACAGAGGTGTTTTTTTTTCAGTGTTTGTTAAAAGTTATTTACCATAGATAAATTGTTGCTCCTACATGTGCTTGGTATGTTCGTTGTAAAGACTTACTTCCTTGTACATGTCGTTATGAATACATGTTGAGAGCAGTCAGGACAAGGACGCTTGCTTTCAGCATTATCATTGTGTGTCTATAATCTTTGTATAACGCTTTGGATTTGACTGGCTACACAAAGAGCAGATGGTGGAATTGGGCCACGTTGACAATCATCATTTGCTTCTCATTTATATAATTTGTAAGAATGTGTCTGAAAAAAGAAAAAAAAAAACTAATGTAGCAGTGACCTTTTCGGTTGTAGTTGATGGGGAAGCAGGGCCATTTTGGGATAATTATATTTCAACATGAATAACTTCATTAAATCAACATCTTTCTTTCATGGGCACCCTCAGTGTGTGTTTTTTGTCTGTTAGTCTCATGTACACAGCATTATTGTTGCTGTTCTTGATCAAAATTTGATCAGTGTTTAAGAGTCTTAGAAAGTGTGTTGACAGTTAATTGAGTTTACCAAATGTAGTCACAGAGGAAGAAGTATTTGTGTGCTGAACCGGAAGTGGGTCAGTTACTCCCAACACAGGCTTAATTTTAACTGGGAAGGAAGGGAAGATTAATTTTGATCCAAAACACTTGATTTCATGTCTGCTGAATATTGGAAGCACCCCATTGGATGACATTTTGCTATCTAGTTGCTGCTCCTATCTAATCTACTCATGGCTCTTTGTTCTTTTATTTTTGCTTGCTACATACTTAAAAAGTCCAACGAAGGGAAAACAAACAAACAGAAAGCGACAATCTCTTACCACCAACTGAAAAGAAATCCCCACTTGATGTCTGAACAAAATGTGTTGGAATTGAACAGGAACCCATCCAGACCATCCTGTCTCAGCATAGTTTCTCATCCCTCAGAGGGAGGCCTAGAGGGTAAATTCCCACCTCCTTCCTCACGCTGAGGCGGGGTGCCACAGAAGGTGGGTCCCCTCTGGTCACGAGGAGGGGAACAGCCTCCGGAGTTCTCTGTGTTCTTCGCATGATTGTTAAGGGTGGACTTCTAGGTAGAGTGACATTGGTACTGGAACAGTCAGTCAGAAAAGAGACCTTCAAATGAGAGGAAAGGGACAAGGTATGAAACCCCTGAGCCAGGCTCACACCAAGTTAATAATAACAGTGGTTTGCTTTAGACATTTAGGTATGTGTAAAGCAAAATTAAACTTAGACTTGTATGGATTTAGTGTATGGATTTCAGAGGGTCTAGAAATTTCAAACTCCATGGAGCAGTGGTTTTTTTTTTTTTTTTTTTTTTTTTAATAGATGCAAACATATCACACCCTGGCCCTGACCACCTGTGGTTGACAAGGGAGCTGACCCTCACCCTTACCAGCCGCAGCATTTTGGAAGGTGGACCCTGCACCTCACCTGGGCAGCACAGTAGAGCTGACCCTATTGACGGGGGTGTAGGTGAACTGGCGCAAGAAAGTGAGCCTGGGAGATATGGCCCTGCCCCTCATTTGCCATATGGTGGTGTGGGCTGGGGAGAGATGTCCCCGCCCCTCCATGAGTTGGGAGAGCTGGCCCTGAGAGTTGTCCCTGCCCCTCACCAACTGAAGCACTCAGGAGAGTGGCCTCTGCAGCTTTCCTAGGCAGCACAATAGAGCTGGCCCTGCTGGTGTAGGTGTGGTAGACCTGACCCTGAGGTCATGAAAGCAGGAGAACCTTTCCCACCCCTTGCTTGTCCTGTAATGTGGTTAACTAGCTGGGGCAATACCAGAGAGCTCACCCTGGTCATGAGGACAGGAGAGAGCTGGCAGGCTGACCAACCCTGCAACTACCCAGCCCCAGAACTATTTATGAGTTGGCCCACCCCAACATTCACCCCATCTATGATCTGCTGGAGCACATGAAGGGGCCGGTCCTGCAGACCCAAAGCTTTAAGATCTCCATGATACAGGGCAGCAATAGTATATCCAAAAGGAGTATCAGTGAGGACCCAGCATCTATAGTGTAGTAGAAACCAGAGGCCTTGAACCAGACCAATGACTCTTGCAATGAACACTTGAAGGTAAAGGTATGTGGATAAAAGGGCAAACTGTGTGACTTCTATGTCACACTACAGCTTCCATGATGAGATTTTTCTTTTTTTTCCCCTCTTAAATTTTATTTTGTCAGGGGGGTTGTAAGGGCAGAGGGTAGATACGAAGGGACAGGGAAATGAATGGGATCGAGATGTATGATGTGAAACACACAAAGAATAAATAAAATGAAAGTTAAAAAAAAATTATTTTTCCAGGTGGGGAAAGTGGGTCAATCAGTGGAGTGCTTGCCTTGGAAGCATGAAGGCCTGAGTTCAATGCCCAGAACACATTAAAATTTAAACCAGGAGTGGTGATGTGGTCCCAGCACTGTGGAGGCAGACACAAAAGGATTCGTGGTGCGCACTGGCTTGGAACTGGCCATGTAGATTAGACTGGCTGGCAAGTGAGCCCCAGGGATCTGCCCTTTTCTGCCTCTGCAAGGCTGGGATTGCAAGTGTGTACCACCATGCCTGACTATTTATGTGGGCTCTGGAGATGTAACTTGGGCCCTCATGCTTACAATGAGAGTGCTCTTCTCACTGGGTCCCATTTTTTCGTCTTTTCTAAGGCAGAGTTCTTTTAGTCTTTGTGAGGGTATTGTGTTCCCCAAAATATTGTGTATGCTAATAAACTTATCAGGGGTCAGAGAACAGGACAGCCACAATATTAAACATAGAGGTTAGGCAGTGGTAGCATACGCCTTTAATCCTAGCATTCCAGAGACAGAAATCCCTCTGGATCTCTGTGAGTTCAAGGCCACATTGGAAAAGGCCAAGCATGGTGACACAGCCTTTAATCCCAGAAAGCACGCCTTCAATCCCAGGGAGTGGTGGTAGAAAGCAGAAAGGTATATAAGGCGTGAGGACCAGAAACTAGAGGCCTTTGGCCTGGAGAAGCCTTTGGCCTGGAGAAGCCTTTGGCCTGGAGAAGCATGTGGCTGGTTAAGCTTTCAGGCTTCTAGCAGCAGTTCAGCTGAGACCCATTCTGGATGAGGGCTCGGGGCATCCAGTCTGAGGAAACAAGACCAGCTGAGGATTCAGCGAGGTGAGATAGCTGTGGCTTATTCTGTCTCTCTGACCTTCCAGTGTTCACCCCAATACCCGGCTCAGGTTTGATTTTATTAATAAGAACTTTTAAGATTCATGCTACAAGTCTTGATTTTTCAAAGCCCTTTAGTATGATAACTAGATTGTCTGTGTCTTCTTTATTCAATCACTGACTTTTAAGCTGCTATGCAGTAAAACATACCAATCTTAATTGTTATGCTTTTCATTGCCCTTAGAAGGTCTTTTTCCACTCAGGGATTACAAAGAAAATATTTATTTTTTAGATTAATTATAGGGATAAAAAATAAAACCAATTTTATTTTGCTTTGTTTTGCATCCATCTAAGTTTTGGAGAAGAGTAGATTAATTTTGAGAAAGTTTATTTTTTAGTCACATAGCTGTCTTTAATATGCCCTTTCCTTACTGACTTGAATGATCCTTTATCATTTATTCTCAAACTGTTCTTGAGTTTGATTCTAAATTCTCTATTAATTTCACCGTGATACTATTATCTGACCTACTATGATATAAATACATAAATTTTATAATGTTCTAAAAATGTATGCACAAATTGTAAGAATTCACTGGAGTTACAAATGTGAGTGCAGAGATCCATCCCCTAGTCCTTCTCTTTTCTCTTTCCTATACTTTTGTCTTTAATTTTTGTTGTTTAATCAGCACGGAGGACAAAAACCATATATACACCGGAAGACGTAAGAGAGAATGCTGCGTCACTGAGTGGATGCTTGTAGTTCTTTAGGAATTGTCTGGTTTCTATATAAAGTCTATATATATTTAGTCATATGATAGATCAAGAAATCAATCAGCTTTATGCTAGGTTTTTTTAGGTGAGAAGCAACAGACGTTTTAAATGGCTGTGCATTGGTTATGAGGTGACACTCTGGTGTTTTGGGTGTCAACATAGACATAGGAATCAGGTGAAATATGAGATTGACTCTGGGTTCCGCTGTACATCTTGAATGTCGGTGTCCTCACCTAGACAACAGGCGTAATGTACTGTTTAGACAGATTTTTCCCTTAAAAACCTTATTTACTATGTTGGAAACGGGGTCTGGGAGAATGTCCCATTTCAGCAATGGGTTGTCTGCCTGAGACAGCAGCCTTGTAGTGCAATGGCCAGGGTCTGAGGTCCTGAGGACACTTGTTGAAGCCTTTATGGCCTGTGGCCTGTCACCGTGCTGTATCTCTCACCCCGACAGCCTCTGGTGTTTACATAAACGCTTGCTCACAGGCAGAACTTGGGATCCTGATTTACTTCATGCTTTGGAGACAGTAAAGGTCTCTTCCAGACATCCAACACCAATATAGCCTTACTCTCTCAACCAAGCAAAGGAAGAGGGTGTTAGAGTTACATCAATTCTAGTGGCAATTTGTTATTGTGCACCATTGTTCATCTGTGACTTGGATATTGCTTTTAATCTCTACAGTATTTTGTTCTCCATTATTCAGAAGCACACTGGAGCATCCCTGTGGTTAACCATTATGGGACATTTAAAAAAATCGTTGTTGATTCAGAAAGGTGAAATATCTTACTGCAGTCTTTGCCTTTTTTTTTTGAACGTCTTCTATATTTTTTGTAGATTTTTTTTTTTTTTTTTTAGTTTACTGTTAGTAGTTATCAACACTGTGTTAGTCTTGTATTTATATAGTGGAAAGATCTCTGGGTTGAATTTTACAGTTATTAAAACACAATACAAATATTTTAAGACCCTTAATTTATAGGTGGTATAATACAATGCCAGGAATGATTAGTGTGTTCATGTGCATACATATTCACTTCCTTCTCTGAGGCTTTCTGCTACCTTCCTTGGTCATTTTCTTCTCACTAGTTCACATTTGTTTCCATTTAATTATAATCCTGCCATACTTGGAGAACTAGTGAAGTCATCTCCAGTTCCTCATAAGTTAACCTTAAGTGCACAATGAAGACATTAAATTCAAGAAACAAAACATTCTTTAGGTTAAGCTGGGCATGGTAGCACACACCTTTAGTCCCAGTACACAGGAGGCAGAAGCAGGTGATCTCTGTGAAGGTGAGCTACATAGAAAGTTCCAGGCTAGCCAGGGGTACACAGTGACCCCCTGTCACTGTGAGGAAAAAAGGGACTGTAATGGGACAGGAAAAAGAGAGAGGGAGGAAGGAAAGGGAGGCTGAAGAATTTTCTTGGGGTTAAGGCATATAATAAATTCAAAAGCATTATTCTCTTACAGTCTATGAAGATATTTTATTTGATAAAAGAAGCAGTCCCCCTGTCTCAGCATAATTGCTCAAAGGACAGAGTACTTGGTAATCACAGATGAGACATTTTACTTGCCTTTAATTTTTTTTTTGTTTCCCCTTAATGTAAATGTTAACAACCCATGGTATCCACAAAGGGGAATATTCTTGCTCATTAACCCTATTAAACATTTTGCAGTCAAGAAAAAAATTCACCTCACTTGGGGGAAAGCATGAGGCTAATGAGCAGAATGGAAAGATGTTTAAAAGTCACTTTGGGTTAGCTAATTATTCTAATTCAATATTCAGCTGTCAAAAAGTATAGTTTGGGACTTACAAGGTTAAGTATTTGGGCTGAGTTTCTGTAGTGCACAGGGAATCCATGTTTGGAATAAAAGTCATCAACAGTCAGGCACGCACAGTGTCATCCTGCCTGGTGGCAGAGACGGTAGCAGGAGACTGTGTTTTCTTGCCAGACACTGAAACCTAGGCATTCTCAAGAACCTCCTTAACTTGTTCCCATGATCAAGCGACTTACCTTGTTTGAGGACAACCTGGTAATTTGCTAAGAGGAGGCTTGGTCTGATGTATACCAGACATCACACCAACACTTAGGTTCTAAGAACTCAGTTTTTCTCTTTATTTATTTGTTTGTTTGTTTGTGTGCTCAACTCCCCGCCCCCCTCGGGACAGAATTTCTCTGTGTAACAGTCCTGGCTGCCCTGGAACTCACTTTGTAGACCAGGCTAACCTTGAACTCACAGAGATCCATCCACCTTTCTCTGCCTCTCTAATGCGGGGATTAAAGGCCCATGCCACCATGCCCAGCTTCTTTCTCTTTGTTTTTTAAAGCACATTTGAATGTACAGAGAATACAAACCTACGAAATACGATGTTCAGGAAACTATTCTTTTGACCCTTAGTATAGTATTTCAGAAACACAATTATTTTCAGTCACCCAAGATGCTATAGGCAGAGGCTACTCAGTTGTACTTTAGCAGCAAGGAAATAAAGAAATGACCATTTTATGTGTAATTTATGAAAAGTTAGCTCAAAATTAATTGCTCAGGTTTTACATTATGTTACTAATTTATTTGTTGAGCACTTTCTATAATGTGGCGTAATAGAAAATACCGAATTAATGTGAGTTAGTTGAGCTTTCTGATGTGAAAGCATGGCATACATTGCAGAACTGACAGAGAAGGCCAATGACATGATGTTGTGCTTTGAAAACAAAACAGATACAGAGGTAAATACTTTAGAGGTCTATAATTAAGTAGAATTGAAAGTCAAAGTCTGTTGTCAGTTCTGTCATGTTCTTAAAACTTATTTTAAAAATTAAAATGAATATACCAAGAAATTGATGTTAATATTTACCCTTAAAGAAAACAACTTTTTTAATTTTTAATTTTAATCTTTTTAAATGTATTTGACTTTGGTATTCATGAGTGAGAAAGAAATTGAAAAGAAACATTAAAATCCTACCCCACATTCCTCTTGGAGTAGTCTTTCTAGCAGTCTTGTTCCAAGATCATTTATTGTGTTTTTGATTGAATTGTTTAATAGAATTCACAGGGTTTTACATTTCATAGCATAAATAAAGATGCAAAGCTAAATTTCATTTGTTTTTTTATTTGTTTGCTTTGGTTTTGATTTTCTTCGAGACAGGGTCTCACTATGTAGCTCTGGCTGTCCTGGAACTCACTATATAAACCAGGCTGGCCTCAAACCAACGGTGCATTAAAGTCATGCCCAGGGCATAAAATGGTTATAAAAGAAATTGATATTGTCTAGCTTTGTAGTGGTATCTCTCTACTTCAGCTTGTTCTAAAATTCTAACAATGGTAACTTGCTGGCCTTTGCTGCTAAGTGTTCTTTAATCTTTAAGAATCTCTGATAGAAGTCTTATATTTCAATAGATATTTGAATTGCAAAATGTAGCTAACGATGAGGGGGAGACAGGAAACTTAGGAAGTTCTACCAGTTAGAAGTCAGTCTGATCTGGCATGGCAGATAGCTCACGGGTGTAATTCCAGCATAGAAGACTTTGGGAGGAAGGTCGCTGTGAGTTCAAGACAAGCCTGAGTGACAGTGAGTTCCAGGCCCTGCTGGACTACTGAGTGAAGCCTTGTCTCTAACCAACAAAACAGAAGGAGAATCTGGGAATTTCTTCCTTGTGTAGTCTTTGGCTTTTCAGATTTATATCCTTAATGCCTTACCGCGCATGTGTGCGCACACAGACAATACAGATTGTTTGAATCACAACGAAATAATCCAGCATGCATCTTTATCAGGTGAACACTGATTGAGTTGATCTATGTGTCCATCAACGAGTGTGATTGGTGAGGATAAAAATCCTTTCCCAACAGTTGGGTGGCTCACTGCATTTCACATTTACTGTTTGGTAAAAGTGATGGTATACCAGTGCATTTCAATGTTTGAGAGTCATCCTACACTTGTGATGTAGCTCTCTCTAGAGATAATTGCCTTTTTCTCCTGTACCAATTAGGTTTGCATGTCTTCAGTGTGTCATCTCTAATTGTAACAAGCATACTACAAGGAAGGAATTTTCATCTAGAAATTGAATGCACTCTCAGGTCTCTCTGGGTCTAAAGCTGAAGTTCCTTTCTGCATAAGATAGATGCCTCTGCCATTCTGAATTGCAAAGGGATAGTGGGAGTGAGAGTTCAAAGGGATCTCATTGGTCATATTGTAAAAATGCTTAGTGGAGCTGTGGGTGAGACAGTGGGCCGACCTCACCTGTGGCCGTTTTGTGTTTTCCTTTACACGCTTTCTATAGTACCATTCATGGTCAACTACACACATGCTCTCTTATGGTATGGATTTGGATGTTAGCTCTTCATGCCTTATCATCTCCAGTCCCTTCCTCATGTGTATTTGGATTTCTCTCTGTCACTCATTCTATTGTCTTGTAAGACACAGGAGAGTTTCCTGTCTTTCAGCCAGGGCCCAGTTAAGAGGTACATATACAGTATGCTCATAAAGGTTGATAAATGTGTTGCTACGTTTTGTTTCTTCATAACTGCCAGGTTGCTGTTTTGCTCCTTCAGATCTCTAACAGTTAAGTTTCCTGTTACAAAATTTCTTCTGTAGAAATCCTAAAACATACAAAAGAAATCACAAAATACTGAATATGAAAAATATTAAATAAGCATGGGGGAAACTTTACAATGGGTGACTTAAATATTTTGAAGGCTTTGTTTGATAGAAACAAACTACAGAAATGATGTTGACAATGTTCTTTGTAGAACATGCAGAATATTGTCATGTGACATGGAAAACTTTGGAGGGGAAAGATCTTCCGTGATGACACAGAGGCAGGCATAGGTTGATACAGCTTTTCCAGCCTGACATAGGGCATTACTGCGCATCAGTGTGCCGCCAAGTGTTCTAGACTGTTAGATTGGGGAGTTTTCCATTCTAGTTGTAAATCTGTGTAGAACTGTAAGATCAGGGAGTTTTGCATTCTAGCTGTAAATCTGTGTAGAACTGTAAGATTGAGGAGTTTTCGATTCTAGTTGTAAATCTGTGTAGAACTGTAAGATTGAGGAGTTTTCGATTCTAGTTGTAAATCTGTGTAGAATTGTAAGATTGAGGAGTTTTCAATTCTAGTTGTAAATCTGTGTAGAACTGTACGATCGGGGAGTTTTCGATTCTAGTTGTAAATCTGTGTAGAACTGTAAGATTGGGGAGTTTTCTATTCTAGTTGTAAATTTGTGTAGAACTTGGGCTTGATTGCAAACTAGTTTTCTTTACTCCTAAGGAGTTACTCTGTAGTTCCTGTACATGTTCCTCTCCTAACACTAATGAATCTTTATTATTCTTTTTTTTGGTTGGTAGGCTGAGAGCAATAGCTGGATGGCCAAGGTGAAGGCTACAGCAAACAGCAACAAATTTAAAGTTTATCCATCTGTCTCAGAAAGAAGCATCCTTTTCACCTTCGAGTTATTACCATGTAATTTAAAGAAATATGTTACACATCATTATGTACATGCCTATAGTCTCTGTCCCTGATTTACCGTTCAATTATGTAGAACTATATATATTTGTTTTCTCTTTAAAAGCAGATTAAATACATAATCCAAATATCTTGTAATTTTTAATTAAATAAGATTTGATGGTCTCCCCCCAAAACAAACAAATAAATAAGTAGGAGGCAGAGTCTCACTTTGTAGCTCTGATCAGGCTAATCTGGAATTTACTCTGTAGACCAGGCTGGCCTGAAACTCACAGGGATCGTCTGGCCTCTGCCCTGATTACAGGCAGCAGCCACCATGCTCAGCCTGACTGTCTTTTGACTGGAAAACAGTTGGGTTACTTTTTTATTTCTAAATCCTTCCAGTTTTCTTTGTACTTTTTCTTGTTCCTTTTTAGGTGGAAGTCACCAAAAGCTATGTTTTCAAGTCACTTTCAATTGCTGTATTTATTTGGTTTTGTTGGTTAAAGAGGATCAAAAATAAGGAATGACTCATTGGCCTTTTCCGTAAGGTAGCTCCAACGTGCATTGCTTTTGGTCTGACCCTCCTGCATGAGCGTATTACTAGAAGTGAAGAAGACGCTCACCCCTAAGGAGGGCTCCTGGTCTCCCTTTAAGCAGTTTGTGCTCTGACTTGTGGTGACAGAGACCTGAGGAAGAGGAGGTAGAGGGACGGTTTTATGAGTGAAGAATGATTTTTATTAGTCTATGAACACTAGCAGAATTTACCTACAAGATTAAAAAGAGGTAGAAGTGGCACAAAGAGACAATATGAACAACTGGATTGGTAAAGAGATGGAAAATACATTTAGAGGAAGCATAGGGGGAATTGATAGCAGAAAAAAAGTGTCTGGAATTAAACACGATTGCAACATTTCTTAAGTTGTTCCATTTATCCATGCTTTGGGGGACGAGATATTGTATGTTCAGGTAAGTATGATGCAGGCCAGGTAACAGAGAAACAGATTTCTGCATCTCCAGACTCCAGAGATTTTAAATCAATAAGCATATAGTCCTAAGAAGGGGCTGTATTGGGAATAAAATCTCAAGCATAGTTGGCCGTAGGTGGATTAAAAAAAAATGTTTGTGTTGCTTTGATTTTTTTTTCTAGCAAGATAAACTTTGGGGAATATTATAATACAAAATCAACTGGGTCAGTGTCGTTTCAGAGAACTTATAAACCTGGTGTTTAGGAAGATAGGTCTTCTGCAGATAAACTAGATAAATAGGAAATGATAGATGCTGCTCGAGCCCAAGGAAAACCAGTGATGCTGGAGGATAAGAGGTAAATTGAAGACTGTTCACCAAGTCAAACAAATAAAAACTTACAGGTTGTGGTAATACCGTTGCATCCAAGCAGATGGTAATGTATGTGATGTGTCCCAGTGACTGAGGACAGTTGTTACTTGTACTGTTAATGATAAGGAGAAGAAGCATCAGACCTGAGTCCTAAGAGTTCTAGTTGCATTACAATAATGTGACTGGGCTGGTGGCCATGTGCTGAGCTGGGTGGGCTGAGGTGGTGGGTTAATCAAGTGACAAACATTCCCAGTTGGGTAGTGAGGCTGGGAGAGCTGGGCAAGGTGGCCTTTACTGATTATCCTGTTCAGTCTGGGAGTTTTCTTTTCTGTGTGATCACATTGCCTGTCCTTTTAAAACCCTTGCTGGAGAGTCACCGAGCAAGCCAAAAACAAACAAACAAACAAACAAACAAACAAACAACCTCATTCACACAAGCTTGGAGAAACTATACACCAGTCTCATTACATTCTTGCAGAACTTTGAATACATGTGGGCTGATGGTTATGATTGCTCAATTTCATAGGCACAATCAGTTTTTCTCTTTTCTGTCAGTGACATGTGTAAACTCATAGTGTAGCTTGGAAGTGACTTTAAATAGTCTCCTTTCACGCAGCTTTCTTCCAGAGCCTGTATTTGGCATCTCTATCAACATTTCAGAGGCAGATATTGTAGTGCAGAACAGAACTGCAAGCCCCGACTACAGCAGCGTGAACGTGGTACCAAATTCTTCACTCACTTAAGTCACATTCAAGGAAAAGCTATTAAAATATCTTGAACTTTTTAATGTGTGGAGTGTGTGTGACACATCAAACCCTGGGTCTCTTCTCTCCCTTCATTTCATCGGCAGCAGCATTGGTACAGTTCTCCATGTGTGAGCCTTGGCTCTTCTGTTTGGTGGGGACTGAACCTTTATTGTCTTGGTGAGTTTGCATTAGCTCTGCAGGAGGAAATCCATGGTCCTGATGTGAAGTAGTGTTATGCGCTCTTAACAGGATGCTCTGGGTGCTGATACTTTTGGATGTTGCTTCGAGGTTCAGCTTGTAGCCTGAAAAGGTGTATTCTATGGCCTCTTTTGAAAACTCTTCTTTACCATTTCAACAATGATTAAACCACAAAATAAGGAGATCTTGCAGAAGTGCATAGACTACCTTATTTTTGTATGGTGAGGAGGCTTTTCTTGTTAGGGAGTAAAGATTATGCATCCCATTGGAAGAGGGGCCTAGTATGAGTTTTCTGTACATTCCATGTCAAGAAGCAAGCTTTTTATATGGGAAGTGTGTTTTGGAACAACATTTCAGAACCAAAAATGAGTTTATTTAAAGATGGAGTGATGGATATAGCCTCTCATGTATCTCATGTTAGTAATATGTGGAAAAGTTGTGATCCCATGTTGGCGCAGGAACACCGACCTGCTAAGTAGACAATAAGGGACCATGATCACAGAGAGAACATTTGTTTATCTCCCCAAAGCATACACATCCCCATCATATAACCCAAAACTCCTGGATCCCTTTGGATTCACTTTTGTTCTTTCACGAGTTAATAATTTTGAGCTGGAAATAATTAAGCTGCCTTTGTTTAGGAATTAATGTATGTGCAAAGTGAAGGACAGAAAGATTCATTGCAGTGCACACTGAGAGATTGGGAAGGACCAGGAGCTGGACTCAGCATGTGTAGCCACCTGCTCGGGGATTCTCAGCCTTCTGATTATTTTCATAAGTCATGACATAATTTTGTGTACTGTCTTTCAGCATGGATTGTACATAGATGGTTATAAATTTTCTGTATCCTTAGGTGCATGAATAAGGACATCCGTGAGGATTTGTGCTTACCTGTGGTGGGCATATGTAGGCATGTAAGTGGGCTTGCATGTGGTGCATACAGAAGTTGGGGCGTTGCTGGAAACAGATTCAGGAGGAGAGTAGGATTTGGCTGTTGGAGGAAGTTGAGGAGATAGGGAAAACAAGAAGGGCTTTCGTCTGGTTTAAGTTGTGAGGGTGGGTACAAGACTTTGTTCCAAGGATTTCCTCAGAGTTTGAAGCACTCTTGATTTAGGACTACTATGTTCACGAACAACCCCTGAGCTCACTTAACTGAACAATATTGGCTGTGGCAGCTGCTACTTGGCATAGGTAATGGCACATAGGTTCAGGGGCATCATGGGTCCTTGTTAAAAGGGTCATAATCGTGGCATAGTGTAAACAAATTGGCAACCTGGAAACTCTGTAATTCTATGATGCACTATTTTGAGTACTTTTTGACATGCAGAAAAAAAAGGCTTGATTTCTGTTCTCTTAGCTTATGTGTTTTCAAATGGATTTTTAAAAAGTAGTTTCCAGGTCATCTCATATAAGTATGTTTGTGTCTTAATTAGATTTTAAAAATAACCATTAAAAGAAAAAGGAGTAAGCGATTAAGGTCATGTCTTTAATTGCTAGTCCATCTCATTTAGTGTCTAACATAAAACTTCAAATTGGCAGCTAGAAGTAAATAAATTGTTAACCAGCCACCTCTTACTATTCTTATAATCTAGGTGCTCCTATTAGTCTTTGATTAAGAATTTCAATAATGGTCACTATTCTTTCTATATAAAACAACTTAAGATATTTTCTTATGTGTATCTGATACATATGTGATTCTGCATGTGCTTGGTGCATGCACATATGCTAAGGATCAAACCACTGGTTTCATTCATGTAGAGCCAAAGCTCTATGAGCTACAGCCTCAGCCCCATTGAGTATGTTTGAGGGTCAGAGAAGGACCTGATTTCAGTTGAATAGAGAACCGGGAGAGCTGTATAGTGGATGAGATGCCATGTAACTGGTACCTGATTGTTCCTTCTGGAATAGAACAATACAGGGATCGATAGTGCATACTCACAATATCAGCTCCCAACTGCCTGTCACTTGAGAGGCTGAGGCAGGAGAATCATGAATTTGAAGATAACCTGGGCTACATAGCACATCTATCTCTGTCTGACTCTTGTTTATATACAGATATGAGAATATGCAGGTGAGTGTTTATATATGTATCGTATATATACATTAGTGGTGATTATAAAGCTCAGTGCAGTTAACAGTGATCTTGAATTGAATTTAACATGAACATATTATTTTGGTCATTTCATATAACATTTATCTCATGTGATATTTGACAGTGTTACATACATGTATTAGTGAGTACATTTTAGATAAAAGTCCAGTCACTGAGCTAGATGTTTAGATTTGAATTGACTCTACCATATTCTTAGTTTATAAAAAGATCTATACATGGAATAGAATTAGACTTTTTTTTCCTTTGGGACAAGTTTTCATGTAGCTAGGGCTACACTCCAATTTGCTGTGTAGCTGAGGATGACCTGAACAATTTAAACTTTTTTTTTTATTACATTCATTTGTGTGTTTGTGTCTGTGATGCTTGTGTGCCACTGCTTGAATGTGGGGACCAGGATAACTTGATGGAGTTGGTTTTCTCTTCCTACAATGTAGGTTTTGGGGATGGAACCAGGTCCTACCTGGTAGCAGTGCTATTACCTGCTGCATGATCTTATTGGCCTGGCCTTGAACTCTTTATCCTCTTGTGTCTACCTTGAACCACACCCAGCTGTAGGTGAAATAGGTTCTGAGAGTAGGTATCACCTCCCAGAGTTGTTAGGCTAATAGTTATATATTTAAAAAAAAAAAACCAGCATGGAAAGTAACACTGGGTTGATTATTGGCTGTTATAAAGAACTAGAGCATTCTAGAATGTAATGCTGATCTTAACGTTAATATAAAGTGATTGAGATCATCTGGTCTTCACACCTTCATTCTTTCGTTCACTCGTGTGAAGAGCTTGTGTGTATTGACAATGACGTTGGCACTGGCTCTTGCTGAGGGCCTGCAGATGTTGACTTTCCTCAGAGGAACACAGGCCTGTGTTACCGCAGTAATTAAAGCGAGGCTCCTGCCTCTATCTCCCTACTCCACAGTCTCCTCATAGGAAGGTGTGCTTTGTGTCCCAGGGATGGAGTGGTACTTCTGCAGGTTTACTTGGAGAGCTACGACGTGGCAGAGGGACCCATGTTGGTTTTGATTCCTACAGAGCTGGATCGTAGGAATTCTAGCCTTCAGGTTTGTCTTTTTAAAAGTTTTTGATGGGTCTTTACCTTTTTACTATTTTATTTTAGTTTTTAAAAATAAAAAACATTTATTCACAGAACATATCAATATGTTCTTGATCTTTTTTGCATCCATCTTATCTGAATCCAGGTTTCTCTTTCTCACCCTTTGCTATCTGTGCATCTGATTGCCCAGCATCCCAGATTTTAAATTAAAAGACCAACCTCTTTCTTTTCCAAGCAACACAACCAGTATCTGAGTCAGAGGGGAGAGAGAAGAAAGCTGCCTGTGAGAGAGACATGGACCATGCCTCCCTCTCCAATAGGCCTGGGAGACCATTTCTTCCAGCATCTCACCCAGAGGAATAAGAAGTATGAGGTACTCATCATTTAGCTATAAATTTATTCATTACCAAGAGCCACATCCCATTAATTTTAGGTAATTTGGTAATTCCCAGTAGCTTCTGCTGCAGCATGAGATCCCCTCGGTTTCATGTCATGTTGGTCTCCAGAGAGATGAGAACTCTATTATGTGCAGAAACTCCAAAGGGCCAGACAATTTTCAGAGTGTTCACTAGCTGAACTGAGACTTAGATTCTGCCTGAACTTACTCTTCAAACTACTGCCTACTCCCTCTGAATCTAAGTGTTGGCAGAAATGCAGATTATGAAGAGGTACAGACCAATGGCTCCGAGCTCTAGTAGTTTCCCAAGAATCGGTCGCTGTCGCCCTCTGATACCCTAAGTATCTTTAATGCAACTATTATAGATTATATGTAATTAAGATCTAGCTGTGTTTGAGTCATACACCATGGGGGAGCTACATTTTAATTATCGTTGTGTCCAAGGACTACGGTTCTCGGCTGCCTTGACACATGTGTGGAATCCTTGAAGTAGCTGATTACCTGAAGATGTAATGACTCCAGTGGGTTAGTTCAGTCAGCTGTGGGCTGGCAGCTGCCACTGCCGCTTGTTCAGTATACAGGGCCCATTCCAGCTTTCCCTGAAAAACAACCAGGAAACAGTTGGGGGGCAGAAATGGATTATTGAGGGACAGTTTTCAGCGTTTTTCTCTCTCCTCAGCAGCTTATATTTAACCACCTCGTGCATGTACATTGTCTGCTTTTCTCTGGTTTCTCTTGGCTTCTCCACAGTTGTAGAAGTGTTTCGGGTTCTCCCCCTTCTGTTTGTGAAGGTTGGAAAATGAAAAATCGACTCTGCTTAGGTTTTTTTAGTTGGGTGGTGGTTTGGCATTTAATTAGATCTGGGGATTATTTTTCCTAAAATTGAGAAAGGGTGTAATCAACAGTGATGGCCGAGTCCTGAGGTGCTTTGAGGAATGAGTTTATATTTAAATTTTGTTGAAAAGCAGCACCATGTAGGCAGAGCATAACTTTTTAAGATGGTGGTTTATTGGTGTGCTTCTGATATGGGGCAGTGCTGAAGTGCACATGTGCAGGGGGGGTGTAAGGGGATGTAGGGATGTGGAGGGACATAGGGTAGGGTAAGTCTCTTGTGTGGCCCCTGTGCTATTGACAGGGTAGACTTTTTGTTTGAAGTTCTGCTTATGGGGCCCTGTTCCCTGACCTTCAGTAAACTTTATCTTTAGCCAGTGTTTGTGGACAAAGGAAGCTAATTGAATGATCAATGGGAGGTTGGTGAGCTCTCCTTACACTCAAGAGGACCTGCAAACAGGGGGATGGGTATGTTAGATTTTTTTTTTGATCCTAAAAATAATTATGAGTCATAGAAGTGCCAATGAAGCAGTAACTGTAAGACATTCAGAACGTCTTAGATCAGAGTGAGAAATAAGTGTCCGAGAAGGCTGGGTGAGCACTAGGCGGTGGGGCATATTTGAGAAAATAGTTCTAGCCTCTGGTGAATTACAGCCATTAAAATGCAAGGGTTTCCCACCATGGCAATTAAGGTTCTCGTTGTGGCCTGAGATAAATATGGATTTTTGAAAAACCATGATTTTTGAATCTCAGCTCTTTAAGCTCTGTGCTTTTAGATCCTAGCCTGTGTCAAAGAAATTCACTACTCTGTTTAGGACAAAATAAATTTAAGTGTTTTTCCCTTGCTTTTATTTTCACTATATATTTCCCAGTGTTTGATCTTTAAGCAACAGACCATTTTTTCTTGAATCTGTGTATTCAACTTTTATCACCTTTGTTATATGAAATACTTTATAAATTTATTTTAAAGTACAAATGTATTAATTCAGCTTAAATTTTCCCCTTGCACAAATGCATTTTTTTCCCTGTGAGTGTATCTAAAAGTTCAGGTATATTAAAAATGTAATTGAGTGTAGAAGCTTAAAAGAAATGGACTGTGGCTGGACACCTAATTTTTTAACCATACATTATTTTCTCAATAAAATAAAGCAGTTTTTTAAAAATGAAATTACCATGGAAGTAATACCATCAGCCTTTTCATTGGTTTGTAGTATCAGAGTTAAGAACAAGACATTGAACACATTTATATAAAATTTAAATTGTTTTTATAACTTATCATTCAGTAAAACAATGAAAGTTTGAAAATGTATTTTCTTAGCTGTTCAAGTCATATACCTGCTCTACATAGTGAGTTCAAGGATAGCCAGAGCTACACAGAGAAACACTGTCTTGATGCCCCCCCCCAAAAAAAATCAAAATAAAATAAATGTATTTTCTTTTTGGAAGGTTTGTGTACCTAAAATCATTCTATCATGCTGAGTGTCTGTGTGTGTGTGTGTGTGTGTGTGTGTTTCATTTATGTTCTATGTGTGTGTGTCATTCATCTATGCTATATGTATGTGTGTCATTCATATATTCTGTGTGTATTGGGGGGGTGCTGGGAGATAGGGTGTGAGCTTTGTGTGCAGATCTGAGCAGTTCCAGAATGAGCCCCTGTGGTACCGGCAGGAGTGAGGTTTTGGAAATTACCAATTAAACGTGACACAGGTGCAGTAAGTGGATTCTGTGGTCCTGGGGTGAACCTTGGAGCTGGTGAGGTCCTTGATGGTTGGACAGTGACTACAGGAAGTCCTATAACCTTGGGTGATGTAGCTTTGAACAATCAGTAGCCTGTCTTCCTGGAAGCCAGGGGGAGGAAAGTCTAGATTCTGACAGGTCCTGATTGGGAGACTTGGGAAGAGTGCCTGGGCACCAGGTAGAGTGTCCTGGGGTCAGACTTAGATCCAGACCCTATGTATAGCATCTTCTGGTTTCCAGTTAGGTGGCCTTTTGTTTAAATATAATCTCTGATGAGAAAATCATCCATGTCTTTACCCAAATCTCACTTATTTTTGTTTTTATTTTTTGTAAAAGTGCACATTATTGTTAGCTCATTTATTTTGGGAAATAATGCCTAATAAGTGGAAGTGACAAATAAATAAATAAGAGCTGATGGAGAGAGTCATGGACTACAGAGGTGTTTGTGTCAGAGACAAAATGTCCGTGCACTCTGAAGTCCTTTAAGTGAGCACCAGGTTAGTGGTCTAGGCTTATCCCCTGGATAGGCTCAACTGCCTAAATGTATTCTAATAAATATGGCAAACGTATGGTGGTGTTCTTTCTCTGTTATGGATGGTTTCTTCTTTTAAGGATGGGAGACCAGAAACATGAAACACTGAAAATGGAACGATGTTAGTTTTAATAATTGATTTTTTAGAATAGCATGGGCAGAAGTAACAACAGTAGTAATTTTTGGTTTAAGGACATGGGACTGGCTAAAGAGTTACATGGAACTTTAACAAGTAAGATATCCCCTTTTAAAATGTAAAAAATTTTGTTTTTATTTAATATGTGAATGTAGTGCTTGTGAAAGCAAGGGAACGTGCATCTGTGTGCGTGTGTGCGCGTGTGTGTCTGTGTGTGTGTGTGTGCACAGGTGTTGGCTTTTTTATGCAGGTTCTGGGGACTGAACAGTCAGATCCTCATGGTCAAGTGGCAATACTTTCCTAAGTGAGCTGTCTCCCTGAGATAACCCCATCTTTATGGAGGTGGATTTGAAAGGAAATTGTGAGAATTTCAGTGCCTCAGCATCTGACAATATGGGGTTGACCCTGAGATACTGAGATCAAGAACAGCCTCGAATATGAAGGAAGAGATGAACTGATCTGCAGGTTCCCAACTGTAGAGATAAGGTAGCTGATCTGCAGGTTCCCAACTGTAGAGATAAGGTAGCTATGTCTATCGCACATACGCTCACTCGTATTTTTACTCTAACCTTGTCAGAATCAAAGAGCTATTTATTTTTCCTTTAAAGAAAAAAACTACCTCTTTTGCTCTGTGTCCGACAGTTATGTCTGGAATCCTGGCAGAGCACATAAGAAGTGTCTGCTGTTATTCCCTGGAGTCACTGAATGGCTTAGTCAGCCTAGTTCATTCTTATTACTGGAAAAGGTACCCCAGCATGCCTGCCTATGGTGACTCAGTGGCATTGTAGTCACATACTGATAGCGCTGTTTCTTTTTAGGAATTACCCTCACCCTCCTGAGCCAGAACACAGGTTGCTGTGATCAAGTCAGGGTTTCAAAGACTAATGCTGATACCGTTATTTACAGTTATCAGCTTTCAAATAAAAGTCCAGTTAGGGTTTACCTTAGGTGCTGAGGTCAATTTGGTGAGAGTCAGAGTCCCAGGAACTTTAGATCTCAGGAAGAATGTGAAATATACTAAGTGAATTTCTTCGGTGCACAATACTGAGTGAGTGGTAGGAAAGAGCAGTGGATGGGGCGAAGGTGGGAGAAAGTTATTAGGGTTGAGAGGGCTTCTCATTTATTAAAATCAGTTATATATGTCTGTCTATTGCCTGTCTTTCTATTTTGTATCACCATCTCGCCCCCATCTAATTGTCTAAACCTGGTTTTTAGTTGTCAAACCATCAGAGAAAATCAGACAACTTTTGGTTAGAAAAGGGGCGCCTTCATTTTTGTCGTTTGTTTCTATAAACTCCTGCTGCCTTCCGAAGCATTTCAGTTCTGATTTCTAACTTTAAGGTAAATGGCCTGATAATTAGATACCAGTGGCCTGGTGACTTCAAACTCTTATCTTTGATATTTTACTATTTCTCTCTCCCAGGATCGGCACTCTAAACTAGCAGCACCTTGTGTTGTCTGGGTGGCTTGCTGCTCTATAGGCTTCTGAAGCCTGGACCAGTGTGCCATCCCAAGGAGAAGAGCACTGGATGCAAAGATGGCTGCAGAGAAAGTCAACTTCCGGACTGTCCTTGTGCTGATAGTTTTAGCAAAGTGGAGATCCTGACGTTTGCAAATTGATTCTTATAAAATTGCCCATATGCCTTTGGGATGACTGTGGGTTTTGAAGATGCTTCATGAGGCCCTGACTATGGAGTATAAAATTTTCTGAGATGAGGAAGGTGGGAAGGAGAGAGACTTCAGAGAATGCATGAAAGTCTGAAAATAATATGGAATGTGTCATGAAAAGTAGAAACCTTTGGGGTAGATATGCTTGGAGCATCAGGAAGTTGAAATTAAAGAGCTTATGGGGTCTAGTATGTAACCAATTTGCATGCTATTAACATATAATAGAGAGTTCATCAAAAAAAAAAAAAGGACTGGCTTTAGCTTTTCAGTGCCATTACATGCAGCTAATTTATGAGGCAATTTGAATGGAATAGGTGGAGCTTCAGATGGTGAAAAGGCCAGAGGAGAAGCAGGCAGCTGGAAGACTTTATTTAAAACAATGAATGTTTTTATTTATTTCACAGTTTGGAGCACATCTTCCAGTTTGACAGCAAGTTATCAGTGAACTAACAGTATCATTCTCTTTGATATTGCCTTTAAAGACAATGAAAACTAAGTCAAGTTGAGGTGACGTTAGTCTTAAAAGTAGGCCCAGTGGGACCTACAAGTGGTTCTAGAAAGAATTTAATGCGTGCCTGCGCGCGCGCATGCGCGCGCGCACAGACACACACACACACACACACACACACACACACACACACACACACACGCACGCACGCACGCGCGCGCGCGCGCACACACACACACACACACAGAGGAAGGTACTTTACTTAGGAATAAAGGTTTCTAAAGATTTTTTAATCACTTAAAGTCTAGTATTTGTCAGCACATGTGTTACATGGCCACAAAATAGAATAAAAAAGAAATCCAGTCCACAAGGAATCAAATTAATTTAATGATGAGACTTTAATGTAAAACTTGTAGAAGGAAATCTGCTTCCCTGTCTATAAGTCTGTATAAGTCTGT
Organism: Peromyscus nudipes; assembly: GCA_902168325.1. NCBI lineage: Eukaryota > Metazoa > Chordata > Mammalia > Rodentia > Cricetidae > Peromyscus > Peromyscus nudipes. The sequence goes on from CABHPH010143530.1 coordinate 41,233, forward strand.
GTGCCTGTCTGTCTTCTCAGGAAAGCAGTAAATAAACTCAGATATTCCACATCCCTTGACCATCTTTCCCTCCTTTTCCCGTTCCCTGGGCATTTTCTCCCATCCTTTGCCAATTCTGCTTCCCTTTCACTTTTTTCCCTTGTTTGTCTTAAGCCAGTCTGGGGGTGCTCTCTGCCTCCCTGTGCCTCTCTCCACTCCTTCCTGCTGCCCTGTGGACAACACTGGCAACAGCACACAACACAGAAGGGAGCAATTAGCTGAAATCTGGTCCTGGGAACTGCGGAGACCAACAAGCTTGCAACCACTTCCTAAGGTCTCAGATTTTATCAATTCCCCCCTCTTTCTAAATTCACCCCTTAACTTCATTGCACATTACCAGCCTCCCTGGCTGTTTTTTGTTTGTTTTGTTGTTCTTGTTTTTCAAGTCAAGGTTTACTTTTTCCAGCAATGACTAGATCAAAACAAATGGAATTCTTGGAAAGTGCAACTTAGAGAGAAGAGGTTATAACAAAATCCCCCTTTCTCTGTCTTTGAGGATGCTCTGGCTCTCATACATCTGGGAACTAAACCTCTGTGTTTGAGGATGCTCTGGTTCTCCTATATCCAGGAACTAAACCCTCTCTGTGCATGAGGATGCTCTGGCTCTCATACATCTGGGAACTAAACCTCTGTGTTTGAGGATGCTCTGGTTCTCCTATATCCAGGAACTAAACCCTCTCTGTGTTTGAGGATGCTCTGGCTCTCATACATCAGGAAACTAAACCCTTTCTGTGTTTGGGGATGCTCTGATTCTCATGCATCTGGGAACTAAACCCTTTCTGTGATTGAGGATGTTCTGGCTATCATACATCAGGAAACTAAACCCTTTCTGTGATTGAGGATGCTCTGGTTCTCCTACATTCAGGAACTAAACCTTCTGTGTTTGAGGATTCTTTGGCTCTCCTACATCCAGGAACTAAACCCTAAGAACCGTTTCTTTCACTAAGGAAGTGCAGTTAAGCAGCAAGACTCCAGGGTAGGAAACTGCTGCCTGACCTAGGCTAGGAACCTCAGTGCTGGCCATTCCAAGCCACCAGGCATTTTTCTCCCAAAGTATATTACACACGTGCACATCCAAACTCCTGAATTAAAGTCTTCACTAATGAAATGTTATTACTATTTTGAAGTTCCACGATGCTGGTTCTCTCTTGGAGTTATTTCTGAGGCTTTATCGAATCATATTTTTGGTTGGTTCTTTAAAATATGTATTCTGTACCCCTCTGTAGCACAAGTTTGAACTAATAGAGATAGTCATTAGACTTATCATTCTGGTAGATAACGTCTGATCAAGCCCATTTAATATTACAGTAGAAGGCACTTACTTGTTCAGTGCTGATAAGTGGAACGCTGAGACATTACATGCTGAGCATCCATTCAAAAATTCCCTAAAGAGCCAGCCACTCACATTTTGTTAATTGGAAAACCAAGCCCATCATCAAATGGACCCATACCAACTATGCTTTCGGGAAGTTATCTTCTCAGAGTTTATACATTTCCTGAGTCTTTCTAATTAAATAGCTCTGCTCACAGTAGCATGTGTGGCTGTTGCTGCCTGTGGCTCCTGGGGCATTTTACCTGGGACACATTTCTCCTTGTAAGCTAGCTAGCCCCATTTCTTTTCCACTGTTGAAATCTTTGATAGTTGGAATTTTGCAGATTTCAGTAAGTGCTGCACATCCACAAAGGCATCTTTGGGAGAACATAATCAAAATCAACTCTACCACAAAGATTCTTTTTTTTTCTAATATGCATAGAGAGACTGTGTTTTGATTTTTTTCATGAACTAAATGGAGTCCTAATTTAAGACAAATTGGAAAGATAAAATGTAAAATTCCTTTTTGCATAGATTTTTAAAGCAAGCTGCTGCTTAGTTTGTTTTTGAGTTCCCATATCTCTGATGGAAATGGATAAATATATGTATATAATCCAATTTGGTAATAACTTTCATAAATGCTTCAGATGCCACATGTTCATGGCTTTTAGTTATAATTCAATTTTCCCAAGGCTTCCCTTCTATTACCCTTTCAATGATTCTCATTTAGAGTTCAGAGGTCTGCCACCTTTTGTAGTTACCTCATGAAGAAGAGTCACCCGGTGATCGCAAAGAAAACTCCCTGTTTGAGTGGCTGAAAAGGCCACTTCTGTTTTGAGTTCCTTGAACCCCAAGTGTTTTAAGTACTCGTTTTCCATGATGAAGAACTCACATTCATTAAAAATTATTTGCCACATCATATTTTTCTGTGTTGTATCTCAGCCTTAGTCAAGCACAGCTTGACAATGAGTCATTGAAGAGAATTCCTTTGGAAAGATGCTACATAGAGAGGGATGTGAGACCCCTGAGCTCAAAGGGCCTGGAGTATGACTGAGCATGAGAAGTTAAATTATGTCTTTGTTCTATGCCTTAGTGTGGTCTCATCGCTAATCCAGCAAAAAATTCTTTCATGATTTTCTCTGCAAAGTATTAAGTGATACACATAGAACTGTAGTTCACTGTCTTCTCACAATGTTCAGTGAAGAAAGAACCAAACTGTAGTTGCTGCACAGTTATGCATTTCCTCATATTAATATTACATAATCCAGCATGTTCAATAAGGGGAAAAGCAACAGATCCTGGATGGGAGAGCAGGCATCAGGCAGAAGATTCGGTTGAATTTTAAATTAAGAATAAAGCAATGACTTCTAAAAAAATCAGCATTCATTTTCTAAAATATATTTAATTGTAGTATTTTCCATTATCATTATAGACATGTTGTCTTTCTTAAATGCTATGATCTATCCCATGTACATATGCATTAATGTACACACTGGTGTTCCATTATCCCCTCAGACACCTGTGATTTCAACATAGAACTTATCAATAGAACTGTATTTATTTTATTGTTGAAATACTTATTTAAATTAGACCTTGCCTGATTTTAAAAAGAGCTGCAAAATTTGTACACTAAATGCCATCCGTATCTTCTTGGGGCTGGATCACCCAGTGTTTAAGAGCACTTGCTGTTCTCGTGGAGGACCCAAGTTTGGTTCCCAGCACCTTTATCAGGTGACCCCCAACTGCCTGAGACTGAAGCAAGAAGGGGATCCAGTATGTTCTAGCCTCCAAGGGTACCTGCACACATGAGGCTCGTGACACAGACATACACATGTATATGTAAGTAAAAATAATAAAAACCTTCTCTTGAACAATGGACAAGCTTCAGTTGTTTAAGTGCGCCCCCCCCCCGCCACTTTGCCTGAAATGATGTTTTACCACTTACTTAAAATGATACTCTGTGTCATCAGTCTTTCTCACACTTTCATGAAAGACAGCCTAAGTGTACAGGTGACTGACTTACTCATATACAAGAAGCAGTTGGAGGGGACTTCTCTAAGTAGGAATATGTTTTGAAGTCCCTGCATGAAGAACAGTGCAGTCTCCTCCAGCAATATGTTTGTTTTCATCCAGAAAAAGGTTTCTTCTAACAACATCTGTGTGAAGGCAGCGCCTCCGCAGATGCGCAGTTCTAAGAAGCTCAAGTTCCATGCACACAGCTGTGGGGTTGGAACTTGAGCTCCGGGGCACTCCGAGTGGATTCATTCACTGTTAGAACTTGGTTTGCTTTTGACGGTGGTGGGAAGAGCCTCTGTGGAGACTCATTTATGCAGTCAGAGCTTCTGTCTATGGGCAGTCTGCATCTCCTACTTTGGTCCTTCATGTTAGCAGCGTAACTACTACTTGGCCCATTCCCCAGGGTGCTCCAAGCAATTCCTTGCATCGCATGCTTTATTGCAGGTATAGTATCAGGATTTCAGGAGGTACTATTGTTTTTTTAATTATTTTTTTTCCATATCGGGATTTGCTCAGGTACTCTATGTGATAACAGCCAGGGCAAAGGAAGGACTGGAACATTTATATGTGTCCACCTATGCCTATGATGTGAGGGTGTTTGCATGTGTGTGTGTGTGTGTGTGTGTGCGCGCGCGCGCGCGCGCGTGCATGTGTGTGTGCTTGTGTATACATGTGTACCTTAGGTCTCTCTCTTTCGTGTGTGTGTGTGTGTGTGTGTGTGTGTGTGTGTGTGTTTGTAAGTGTTTGTGATGGGGAACTATCAAATGCTGCAGAAGCCTGGGGTGTCAGAAAATTCACAGATGGATCCCAGACTTGGCAGAGCAGGGTCAACCCAGCTCTGTTTTACCACTTACATTCAAATCCTTCATAGTTCAGAGTCTGGGGTCATACACTTTTCATATACCGAAAGAATAATATTCCTGCAATATTATATTTTCAGAATTTCAGGTATTTTAACAACAATATTATGGCCATATTATATAGCATTGTTTAATTTCCACAAATGTTTTTTGTTGAAAACAAGCATGGATTTTCTAATTCTCATCACCATTTTTTTTTGTAGTCTCATGGTTGAACTTGTAGCTTAATCAATAAAACATCAAAGTTGATTGCTTTGCTTCAAGTGCTGAAATTTTCATTTTTATACAGCTTGGTGCAAAATAGCCTTTATTCAATCTACATCTATAACAGGTGTTTTAGAGAAGAAAAGAGAAAGTCATTGTTTTCATATTAGCCCTTTGCTATAATTACTTATGATTGAAAGATTTTTTTTAAAAAAAATTTTATTTCATGTGTATATATGTGTTCCAGTATAAGTACATATCACATGTCTGCCAGGGCTCACAAAGGCCAGTAAAGGGTGTCAGATCCCCTGAAGCTGGAGCTACAGATGGTTGTTAGTTCTCAAATGTCGGTTTTGGAAGCTGAACTTGGGTCCTTTGGAATTTCAGGAAGTGCTCTTAGCCACTGAGCCATCTCACCAACTTCTCTACTGCTTTATATACACACAGCATATAACAGCATCTTTAATTTTTCCATTTTAAATCCCTCATAGCAGTTCATATATGCATATTTTATATTTTTCCTTGAAATATACTTGTATATAACTGATATCAAATTTACTATGTATATTATTAAAGACATTCTAGAGCCAGTAAATTCTTTGAGACAATTCTGCATTTCAGTGATTGGTCTTTATATCAAATTGAATAATTTTTAGGTACTATAGCTTGTAGAGGTATTTGTGATCAATGTACCATATGAACAGCTGTTTTGTCACATTAAAAATTGCATTCCTTTGATATTTGCTTTATTTATTTAATGCACATTCATTGAGCACCTTTTAGAAGATTTATCTTTTTAAATTACGTGTATTCATTTGTGTGCTTGGGTATGGGTATATGCATATGAGTTGAGGTTTCTTCAGAGGCCAGTAGAGGGTCCTGGATTCCCCAGAGCTGGAGTTACAGGCAGTTGTAAGTTGCCAACATATATGCTGGAAATTGAACTCTGGTCTTTCGTTAGACTAGTACTTGTCCTTAACTACCGAGTACTATCTCATTCCCCTTGAAAACCACAGTCATTTTTATATAAAGCACTAAGTATAGTTAAGAAAAGTAGCCGGGCGGTGGTGGCGCACGCCTTTAATCCCAGCACTCGGGAGGCAGAGCCAGGCGGATCTCTGTGAGTTCGAGGCCAGCCTGGGCTACCAAGTGAGTTCCAGGAAAGGCGCAAAGCTACACAGAGAAACCCTGTCTCAAAAAACAAAAAAAAAAAAAAAAAAAAAAACCAAAGAAAAGTATTTCTGTCCTTGTGTCTTTTGCATTCTGGAGGAGACATGACAGGAAAACATGTTAACAACATATTTGAGGCCTGACATATAGGCAGTTTTTGGAATAAACTAACAGTAGAAATAAAGATGGGGAGGCGTGCCCCTTACAATAAGGTGGTAGGGAAGATACCAGGAAAGCAGCATTTGTAGGAACCTGGAGGAGCTGAGGAAGCAGCTGACAGCTTCCAGGAGGGGAGAGGGTGTTCCAGTTGCTGCAAGACTTCAGCCCTTAGGATATTTAAGTTCTTGCTGTGCAGAGTGGGTTGGCTGATGCAGAGGGGTTAAGGTGGAGTTCCAGGAGGAGACAAAGTCAGAGGAGGTGGTGGATATTTGCAATGGAGAGGGACCACATCACACTGTGAATGTTAGTTTTATTGTGCATGTGAAGCCATTGGGGTGACTTAAGCAGCCTGACTTACTGAGAATGTCTTTGCAATCTCCAGCCATGGTCGGTTCAATGGAACTTCTTATTTATAATGTGCGTTGACTTCTTTGTTCCCTCACAAGTTTTTCTACTTAGTCAGAATATTGTGTTTCTGTCGACTTGATGCTTGTGTTACATGGGTCTCAAGTTAGATGCAGCAGGTTTTTCAAAGCCTTCTCTCAGGTGCTCAGGTGTGTTAGTGTAGGCAGACATGACTTCCAACCTCCTTGGAGCTCTGTAGTGGCAAGTTCACAATGGAAACACAAGATGAGATTGTCAAAATTATCACTTTTAAAGGAAGTCTTGAAACAAATAAATGTCCCTGCCTTGTCTAGGAGATAGAAATAGACATGCAGAGAAGAAACAGTTAAGGGGAATTGCTAACATTTTCCTGGAATGGGAAAGACAAGTAAGGGTGAGAGGGAAAGATAAGCCGAAAAAAGAAAAAACCAATCCCTGACTAATTCAACAACATAGCAAAAGGCCCTCAAACTCCAAAAGCAGGTGCTGGGATCCTAGAAAAAAGTAACTCAGGTGATGAGGACCTGTAATTAAGAATAGTTTTCACCATGTCTGCATCGCCTCACCAGGACAATCCTGACTTGTACTTGTCACTGGGTGAGTATCTGCAGCAGGCTTTTCATTCCAGACTGGCCTGCTTTAGACAGTACATTTGTGGTCACCCAGCATGTGAATCCATCTCCTCTTCGTATCTTTTACATTACGCTAAGTCATTTCAGATTTTGGTACCTTCGTAATCTGTGTCTGATGAGTTACTGTATGTGTTACTTACGTCCACATTCATCCAGCTTTAGAACTTTTTTCTCACCTGGATGTGTTTATACCTCCACCTTTAGTATGAAGAAACAGGAGATTGTCTACTTACTAGCTGTTTCCAATGACTCTATACTTTTCATTTTATAAAATATTTATATTACATTTTCTTTTCTCTAACATTTCTGTGTGTGGAGTAAGAGGCTATTTTAGGTAACACTTGTATCAGATAACATTTTGTATAATCATAGATCAAGATTATATGTATTTTATTCTTTTAAATTTTATTATGTAATTCATTGTAAATGGCACCGTGTTATATAAGGACATTTTCATAAAATATATGTTGTATTGAACATGTTCCCTCAAAATTATATCTTTATGTGTTACATAAAAGCATTAGTGATTTTTGGCTTTGGAGATGGTTCAGTGGGTAAGACCACTTGATGTGCAAGTATGAGGGCCTGAGTTTGGGTCCCAATACCCACATAAAAAGCTGGGAGTGACCCCACACACTCCTGTTGGCTTAGTGTTGTGGCTAGAGGAGGCAGGAGGATTCCTGGGACTTGCTGGCTGCCAGCCTTGCTCCATGGTCTGTGAATGACGTTATCTCAAAGGAATAAAGCAGAGAGTGACAGAGTAGGACACCTGATCCTCCTCTGGCCTCTGCATGTGCGCACGCGCACACACACACACACACACACACACACACACACACACACACAAAACCACACCCACCTCCCATACTTTTGCATGCACCTCACAAACATATACATACATGTACAAATTCACACAACAAGCATCAGCTTTTTTTGTGGATGGAGATTAGAGAGGAAAACAATAGTTTCATTTTAAAGAGAGTTTTCTGTAAGAGTTGCTTTCTAACTTTTTGCTAACCAAGCATCTTGACTTGAAACATAAGTATACCATAACTATTCATGTAGTATTCTTATGGATGTGCAATTGTGGACAGGACTTCACTTGGAATCTTGTTTTCTCTGTTAAGTGACATTTACCCTGTCTGGGCCTTGAGACTCTTTGCCCTAAATTAAGTCATCGGGCTGTTGTATAGGCCCAATGAGTTAATAACATTGATAGAATTTAATAAATTATAATTTTATCTAAATCCAAGGTAGTACTAAGTAAATGAAAATGAGGAAAACCCTTTTAAGTGAGTTACATTTCTTTCCTAAGGAAATTCTGAGGCAGTAAGCTAATCACTTCTTTCCCCAAGAGAATGAGTTAGCTAATTATAAAGGGAGAGCCAGGGTCAAATTTAAGCCAATCTTTCCATTAGTCTAGGAGACGACTTGGTTCATAGTTTGCATGGGGGAGTGCAGGAATTACAGTGAACAGTGTGATGGGTTTGAAATAACACTGGGTGAGATAATCAGGTTTCCATCTGTGCTGTTGGAAGACAGGAAGGGTGCCATTCCTCTCTCACAGTTCCTCTTACACAGAGCCGAAAGAGAAAAAGAAGCTAACCTATTGTGATGTTATTTTTGAGGAGTGGAGAAACAAAGACTGAAATGATCAGCTCTGGCACAGCACTGTCCCTGGGTGTGTTGTTAAGGTGTGCTTGCGATAAAGTAGGAGGTGGTGAAGGTTTCAGAAGCGGGCTTGTGTGTTTGGTTAGTTCCGTCTGTTTGTGTTGATGGATGTCTCATGTATAGTTTTTGAAATCAGAAGACCTCTTCTCCCATAGTAAGAAAAAAAGGGGAGGGGGAGGAGAAAATCAAAGGGAAAGGAAGCTCCTGGTAAGCCATGAGGTGGGATCTCAGCATGACTCACTATAGGTTTGGTGACTGGGCTGGACCCAGTGGTCCAGGCACTGGCAGTGGTCTTCAGAAGGGCCCCATTCTCCTTGGCATGTGTTTAGCAGAGTGAAGAAACAGCTCCTGGACAGATAATGATGTGTGATTCCCATTAGTCACTCTTCAGATTATGTCTCCTTGAACCAAACAGAGAGGGTATCATGTTTGATTTCAAAAGCACAGTCTGTAGCAGTGAGCTTCTTCCCATGATTGCTAAAGTAGCAGCAATGAACAGATCAATAATTTCTCAAGGGGTTTAAAAACTGTTAGTAAATGACATGACAATTTATTTTCAGAATTTACTTCTAATCCACTGTAAATCCTTCACCGAGTATGGGGTACTGTATATTTGTACAGAGGAATGAGAAAAATGAAGCAGGCCAAGTCTCTAAGGAAAACAGAAGCAAATTAAGGACAATTTGGATTTCTCCTGCAGTTGGGTGTCTCCACGTGCAAATCTTCTGTCAGATTGTTTGGAACACAGTCTGGAAGAGACAGTGTGAGCTTCCGCTCACTGTGGTGAGCAGGGCATGTTTTAGTGCTGTCCAGAAGCTGTGCTCCGTCCTTGGAAGTTCAGTAACTGCTGGTGTTCTACACTATTCTTGGAGAGTAAGTGTGTTTTGGAGCCACAGGTGATATTCTCCTTATACCACCCTGTCCCACCACGGTCATCCCCCAGACCCATGTTGGATAACCCTGAATGTGCTCTACTGATGCGCCCATGCTGATGGTGGACTTGTTTTGCTGTTTTTATGTACCTTTAAATACATTAGGCTTTTGGAGTATTCTAGCAAATTGACTATATTTGATCTACAGTTCCAGCCTGAACTTGCAGGGTTTTGTTTGTTTGTTTTCTTGACTTTTAATTGTGAGCATGGACACTAATTAGAAAGCCTTTTAGTGTTCCAAAATAGCATTTTCTTTTGACAATAACCAAAGCACCCACTTTGAATTCTGTAACCTATAATATGTTAGGTGAGATGGGGTTAGAAGCCGTTAATATTGATGAAAATATAGCTTTATCAATAAGATAAATAGGAAAGACTAATTTCATACTTTTATTCATATTTATACTGTGGACCTGCTGCATCTTCATATGATTTCACGACCCCCTGAAAAGAGGCACTCTAGGAACTAGTTCTCTTAGAGAACCATCCCTTTCAACTCTTGACATTTTATACAATGTACAGTCTGGGTTAATGCTTCCCACCAGTTGCTCACTCATGGACAGTGTATGGGAAACGGTTTACAAAAGCAAACCATTTCATAGGAGAAGTCAGAAGGCTTTCTCTTATCAAAACATAATGTGAATGATTTTGCTTAGAGATTGTTCAATTCTCTTTGTCATTTTTTTAAAATAAACATTCATGTTCCTTGCATTTCTGCACAAGACTTCCTCCGAGTTCAGATTGGGCAATCTGCTTCAGGAACACTATAGTAGGAATTGAAGATAAAAATACTCATTTGGTTTTACCCAAATTTTTATTATGTGGCCTTGAAGATAAAAAGTTAACCAATCCCATTGAAGTGGGTGGCATACCTGCTGTAGTTTAGTGAATGATTTTATGCATGTGAACATGAGAGTAACTGATAGTCATTGTATAAGGTAGCCCTTGGATAACATACCCTCCTTGTGTTAACTGAGAAGCTGAGGGAGAAGAATAACAAAACTGTGTCCTTTCATTCTCATGTGGATTAGTTATTTTCTTTTTCTGTTGCTTTGATAAAATATCATGACCAAAAACAATTTAGGGAAGAAAGGCTTCATTTTCTCTTATAGTTTCAGAAGAATGAGTGTCCATCATGGCTGAAAAAGCAAGAGTGCATGCTGGGAAAGTGTGGTGGCAGACACAGGAAGCAGAGAGCTCGTATTTCATCCAATAAGAGGAGATGGGGTGGGGAGGGGGAAGAGGTGAGGATGGGGTGGGGAGGGGAAGAGCAGGGAGGAGAGAGAGAATGAATACAAGTGAAGCCTGACTGTGTCACCTCCAAGCCCTTCCCAAGAACTGTACCTCCTCCAGCCAGGCTTCACTCCCACTCCACCGATGGGAACCATGGGATGAAACATGTGAGACTGGGGGACATTTCTCATTCAAGCCACCACAGCATGTAAAAGTAAAATGAATAATTCATCTAAGAAAAAAGTTTGCTTAATCCTTCAGATAAGTATATTTCCCTTTGAGCATCAGAAAATCTAAATGGTTTTTAATGAAAGGTCCTGCTCCCTGGCTGGGATGAGCTCAAGATTTTTTTTGAAGAAAATTGACTGCTAGGAAATCTATTTAATAAATAGATTATCTCTTAGTTTATAATGTAATAGATTAAAATGGAAGTAGAAATGTTTCCAAATGGGTTAATTTTACCATTTTCATTTGCCTGTGTTTTCATAAAAGAAATAAACTGGAGGTGGGCAACCAAAGACTCAGGTCCAAAAATACGTTAATCGTGAGCATAAATCATTGTGTGTGTATAGTGCCATCTTAAGAAATTATCTTCTGAAATGGTCTCAGAGGATTTGAAAACGGAAGTCTGTTGCAAATATTCTGACTTCCATTGGATGTAAATATTCATATGTATTTGGAATTCAGCTGCTTAGCTGCCAGGGAACCATGTTTTCTTCCCAAGTGCCATTGTTAGTATTAAACATACAGCCAATGTCTTCTCATTTTATGAATGTAATGATAACATGGTGTGCCAGAACCCAGAGCACATTAATCCAACTCTAAGAGGTTTGCTTTGTGGAAAATGGCTTTCTTGCATGTAAACCAGCTCTGGTCTTAATTGGAGGGGGCAAAGGGGTGGTTGTGGAGGGGGCATGCCTTGGTGCATCTTACTGAGGAAAGAAATTAGGAAATCCTTGATAATGAGGCTGAATTCCTGCCTTTCCTTAGCAGTTTAAACAATGCATGTGGACAATCACTCTGTATTGTTACACATTATGTAATTTGTTAAGTAGCCTATCTGGGGATAAGGGCTGTATGATATGTGTTGAATATCCATTTTGTTCTAAGTTTTAAGGTTGCTTGAATTTCAAGAAAAATCAAGGTTTGGTTAGTAAATTTTATTGTTCAGCATTGCTGATTCAGTATAGTATTTAATTTCCCCTTTGAAATTTTGTGTGTGTGTGTGTGTGTGTGTGTGTGTGTGTGTGTGTGTGTGTTTGTGCACGCGCATGTGTGCGTGTTTAGTTAAGATTTTGAGAATTTCTATTAGGAGCTCAGTCTGGATGGCTCTGAACATGGTTTTTGTCATTAAGGATATAAAATGACATTACATACTATGGAATTTTTCCTTGCTTTTCTCTCTATCCTTTGACTCCCCCACATTATTAATGGATTTTCAAATTACTAAGCAAATGTTGTTCCTGTCATATGTCATATGTCATGGTCAAATATTTAGGAAAATTTCAGTGTACTGCCATAAAATAATCCCATGTGTATATGTATGTATGAATGTGTATATTTGTGCATGTGTGTGCATGTCACATACACACACACTCACACACACACACACACACACACACACACACACACACACACAAGCTGTGCAAGCCAGAAGACAATTTTGAGCATTGTTCTCCAGGCACTGTCCACCTTGATTTTTTGGTCTACCATGGTCTCTCTTGATGGCCTGGAGCTTATAGCATAGTCTAAGATGGTTGACCAGCAAGTCTTAGAGATACGCTTGTCTTCATGAGTTCTGGAGTTTTTAGAGCTTGCCACCAGGACTGACTTGTTTTTCTTCTTCATGTGTTCTGGAGTCTAATTGGGGCCCTTAAACTTACAAAGCAAGTGCCTTGCCAACTGAACTGAATCTCCCCAACCCACTCTTTTGTATCACACCTCACAGTGTAGCTGAGGTCCTCAGCTTCACGCTCTGCTGCTTTGCAGACTCTTAAGACTTAGAGCAAAGTAGGACTTTTCATGTTGATTCCAAGACACATAGCTCAATGTCTGACACACAATAGGCACTTGCCCATGCTTTTTGAATGAGCATATTCAAATCTTCATCAGGTCGAAGCAAAAGAAACATGAGTACATTTGTGGCATGAAGGAACTTGGAGATTTCCAGGAAAAATGAGGGGAACAAATTAGTGGTAGAGAGCATTTTTTATTGGTTTCAGATTGCTTATATGATTTAGTTCTTTTTTTTAAATCCAGCTTCAGAATGTTGCTTATTTTTCCTGTTATCTATCTATCTATCTATCTATCTATCTGTCTATCTGTCATCTATCTATCTATCTATCTATCTATCTATCTATCTATCTATCTATCTATCTATCATCTATCTATCTATCATCTATCTACCATCTATTTATTCATCTAATCTGTCTTTTAAATTTCTTCATCTTCCTCCTTTTTCTTTTCCTTTTTTTTAAATTTTATTTTAGTATTTTTATTTATAGATTCTTAATAAATCTGATAGAAGGAAAAGTCAGGTTCTTACCATGTAGCCTTGGGTGGCCTGGAACTTGTTAGCTGAAGGCTAACATTACCAAGCTCTGGCAAAAATAGAGGACCCATCACAGGACGTTTTGAATGAGTGCCCCCCACCCCATTTCTGCTTACTCCACTGGGATTCCCCCACATTCCCCCATCCCTAAGGCAGGTTTTGAGTCTGTACTTATCACTGATCTCAAGTTATTTTTGTCCCTGTCTTCACTGGAATGATGGGTGAGCTGCACTTTCCACTGTTATGCATGATTTTTTTTCCCTATGCTTTTTCTAAATCATTTGTTTCCAGAAAAGAACTTAAACTCAGTAATTAGTAATTAGTCTTCCTGATGTTGGTGAGAAGTTGACCTTATGCTATCACGCACTATGACAAAATTTGGGTGTAGCAATTTTTTTTTAAATTAAGGGGGAAATTCAACAATGACAGGGGAGTGCATGCTTCAGCTTTTCCACAGTTCAATTCCAAACTTGATTTTTCCAAACGGAAAAAAAGAGTAATTCAATAATACAGTGCAGGTTTTTCCTCAGCTAATATAAACTAAGTAATCTTTGATAATAAAATTGAGTTACTTTTTGATCTCTGATTTGTGTTCATGGGATCTGTGAGGGTAAAGTCTTAGTCTTTGGAGATATTAATTTTTTCTCTATTCCTTAGGGTAAAGAAAACATGAATATATTTTCATAGCTCCACTGCACCCTCTTCCTCCTCAGCTTTTTGTTTGTTTGTTTGTTTGTTTCCCAGAGTCCTCTGTGCATTCTGTCTCTGTCACTTGTTTCTCTTCACTCTCTTTTCCTTCTATCATTTATTAAGACTCTATTCTACTCCATGCTGGATTTTCTAAGTCCAGTTATGACCTTAAAGCTCTGGAAAGGAGAGGGGAGTAGTGATCCATGGTATTTCCAATGAGTGTTGCCCATTGGCAAGTCTTTGTTCATGCTTGGATCCTTGAGCCTCACTCAGGACCTCTGGCTGAGTGTTCACGCGTGCAGAAAGTAGGAAAGGCAAGGTTTAACTTATTCAGTAGAGTTAGCATTGTGATGTTTTGACCTCATCCAGTTGCTTTGTGCAATATCCACTGTGTATAAGTGGCTGTGTCTATACTCATTACTGATCTCTAACATGTTGCCAGGGATACACATGCCAGTCTACTCCAAGGGAATATATGAATCACCTGTGTATCTAGTACTTTGAAAATGGAAGGGCCTATTCCTTCCCTCACCATACCAGGGGATGAGAAGGGATGTGTGATGCTAAGCTAATTTGTCCAGTTAAGTGGCAGATTCTGGCCACTTTCTCTGCTAACTTGACAATTTATATAAACACTATGTCATGCTAGTCCTCTCTCCCTCTCTCCATATAAACAGAATTATATTTGATAGTTTTAAGATTGAATAAGCCTTTGAAAGCTATTTAGAGCCCTGATTGATTTAATAGCTTAGCTGGTTTAGCATGGTATAGCAGATGGAATTCAGCTGATGTACCTGACTGCATACCTGAACTCTGTCACTTAATATCAGTGTGAAGCTGTAAGAGGTGTTTAACTTTTCTTTCTTGCCTGACAAATGGCTGAGAAGTGTTTCCAAATGTGAAGTCAGGTGTGGTGCTCTGCAAGTAACGGAGGGAAATGCCTTTCCCTTGCAGCATCTGCACTTAAGCTAAGGATTCAGCTTATAAAGCTGCGTGGTTCTCAAATTCTTCTATTAGATACTCGTCTTAGATGCAAAAGTTCAAGACTTCAATATTTTTTTTTTTCTGTCAGGTCAGTAAGTTGTTTGAGGCAAGACGTTCTGAGTCTGTGCTGGGGAGTCTGTCCTCTCCTAGGGAGACTTTCCATCTCTCAGCCCCTTTACTGTTCAAGACGTTCTGAGTCTGTGCTGGGCAGTCTGTCCTCTACTAGGGAGACTTTACATCTCTCAGCCCCTTTACTGTTCTTGTGGAGGCTTAGTGATGCAACTTTAACTTGGAGTGGTGCATGCTTTATGTCTAAATTTTGGCTAGATGGCATTTATCTTTGGTTACAATCTATTAAGGTTTATGACACATTGAATCTAGATTTTAAGTATTTTAGAATGAATTCTATATACAGGGTTTGCCTTAGTGCAAATTGCATAATCTCCATCTAAGTAGGCATTAAAAAATACTTAAAAGCAACTGAAGTGAGTTTGTTTTAGTTAGAGTAACATTGGGATTGGAATGGTGACCAAACTTTAGTCCCAACACACATAACTGAACCTTCATTTCCTTTCATAGAGGAAATGCCAAGGGAAAGAAAAGATGCTCGAACCATAACTAATTAAGAAAACATTGTTTTGCTTAAAAAGAAGATGGAAGGTTAAGAGTAGTGGAGAAAACATTTATTGATTCACTTTCTAGAATTAGCAATGAGGGATTTTAGAGAAATCAATATGATGCATAAAAGTCAAAACATTCTGTTATTAGCACCCTGCAGAATTACATATATGTATTCGTGTGTGTGTGTGTGTGTGTGTGTGTGTGTGTGTGTGTGTATGTGTGTGTACTCAGGCTCACATGCACTTGCATTTGTGAGTGCAGGAGCACCTGAACCAACACGTGATAGTGGATGTCACAGGACAGCCTCGGGTGTCAGCCTTTCCTTCCACCTTCAGTGAGACAGTGTCTTGGTTGTTGCTTCACATGTATGCTAGGCTAGCTGGCTTGTGACGTCAATGTCTTCTCACAGGGCCATTGGGGTTACAGAGACACCTTACTGCAGCCACCATTTACATTGGGGTCTGGGGGATTCAATTCAGTTACTCACAATTGCATCTCAAACTCTTCAGCAACTGAGCCACCTCCTCAGCTCTTACCTCTGAATATTCACATTTCTTATAGAAACAAGTCTATACTCTTTTAGAGTTTGATTATTTTTTTTCTTGGCCAGTTAAACTGTTTTTGGTTTATGGAAATGGCTGAGACACAAATTCTCTTTCTGGTTTGAGACCACGTGCATGTTTGATACCTGGAACAGTACATTTTTGTGCTGCTGTGTATGTTGTGAGCTGCAGATGTTATTATTCAATACCACATTTGATTAAATGACTTTACAGTAGTCATCCTCACCTCACTGAAATTAACACCAGGAGAAACAGTATGGGTATCTGTCCAGTCATGGCGTTGCTGCCAGTCTTTGGGTTTCTGTGTCACCAGAGCTTATCAAATGAGACTGCTGTAGAAAAAATTGGCACTTTGCATTCATTCTGTTTCTGTCTTGTTTTGTTTTCCAAGGAGCCCTCTCAGCTGATTTTAGTGTACAGTCCTGCCTGTAAACCTATTTTATATGACACCTCAGAATGCATCAGTCTGAGAATAGAAGGTGTCACACATCACCTCATGTCGCCTTGCTATGGAGGAGTAGAATTCTCCAGTTTGATCTCAAGTTTTGTATACCTAAATAGGCAGGACAAGATCTCCCTCTCAATTCTGAGTGTCAGAGTGTCTTTCTGGGTACAGGGTATCTCTGCATGTTGACCCCTGATGATTCCTGATATTTTTTCCTATTGAATTACAGAACAGGGAGATGCTGCTTTGTTTGTTTGTTTGTTTGTTTCCGTTTGGTCTCACTTTATCTGCTCTCATAATTGCTAGTAGTAAATATTTCAGTACTTAGTATATGACAAGTGTTGTTCTAAGATGTTGCAAGATCTGCATTCTTACTCAGTCTCAACAAGACCTTTATGTTATCATAATCCCTATTTTGCAGATAAAGAAAATCTTTCAATTCAGATGAATTGCATAGCTGCAAGGAGATTTGAACTCAGATGTTTGGTGTCTTGGAGCCTTAGGACAAACATATTCCTTGCATAATAAAAGACCCTAAAATCAAAAAGAGCAAATCTCTTATTGGAGAGAAGTCTACTGTAATTAATGGAACACACATATGACTGATGATCTTTGCTTTCTCTAGTTAGGATTTGGAAGGTTGTCCTGGCCCCCTGAGCACAGATGGAGAATGCTGAAAAGACAGGAGGTGCCTGTGGCTACTGCAGCTTTATCAAGGTCAAAAACCCAAAGGTTTTCTTCATTTTTAACTAGTCTTGGAAAGATAAATGCAGCTGCCTCTAACAGCCTTCGGTTTGCAGGAGGCATGTGGACATTTTCAGATCAAGTCTGGAGGTTATCTCCTGGATACATGGGAGTTGAGTTATCTACATGTAGTATAAATTCATTTCTTAAGCTATGGAATGCTGAACATTGCTACTAACCACATGAAAATATTTCACAAGTGTAAAGCATGCATGAATATTGTCGTAATGATCAGTATTGTATTGAAATTGAAAATGTCATAGTCATAAAGTGGCTTTTTGTTCCTTGTGCCCATCTGTAGCATTACCAAGGCAGCCACGGTAGTTTGAAGAGAAATCAGAGATCAAAAAGTTACATTACATTATATTAATCGGTTATGGTTTTAAAGATACCACATACCACTCTATATCTTCAGATCATATTAACTTAAACCAGTATTCTATGGCTGTCACCATATACTAATGAATAGGCACTGTTTACCATGTTCAGTAAGTGATGTTAAGGCTCTTAGTGTGTGTAGTATGAGAATCAAACCCAAGGCCTCACATATGCCAAGCAAGTGTTCTACCAATGGGCCAAATCATCATTTGTTGCATGGCAGTACAGTGTGTGGCTGAATACATAGACATCAGAAATAAGTGGACCTTTGCAGCTACTTTTAATTGATGGACAAATACATCATGGCATACTAGTTTAAGAAACTAGCGTGTTTGTGATTTTGACTAAACTCTCTGACCAGTTTTTCTGATCGTATTACTAAGAATTCATGATAGTATGAGCTAACATCTTTGTCAATATACTTAGTTAATTTGTGAATAGTAGTTTTTCTTAAAGCACACTGTAGATATGTATCATTTAAACTGAGTTTTATGGGAGTAAAGTTGGTAAATTTGACCATATTTATCACCTTCCAACATAGTCAAAAAGGTGCACATCATCTGAAAAACATGCCACAGTTAATAAGCCACATTAGCCATGTTTAACACATATTCTGGAATCTCTTCTTTTAGAACATTTTGTGTTTATTTATATCTTGGCTTTATATTTTATAAAATGTAAACTAGTTCAGCACTATAGTTGAGAAATACGTGTCTATATGTAAAATCTGGCTTTCTTGGAAAGCCCTATAGTCTGTCTCTCTGATTCTGATTCTGATTCTGATTCTGATTGTGTGTGTGTGTGTGTCTGTGTGTCTGTGTGTCTGTGTGTTGTTCCTTGGAACCCTCCTCTGAGGTCACAATACACATAGCATAATTTTCTTATTTGCCAAAGAAGATGGATAGTAGTATTGATTATCCAACAATTTGGGAATCATTTTTAATTCCGGTTTTCAAGATAGTTCTTTGCCTGTGTGCCTTTAAGTTTGATGGCACTAGCGTTTACACAGTGCTCCAGTTTTTTGAGATGTAAATACGTCAAGTGTAATGAGAATTTTCAAGCACACAACAAACTGCCGGCATCCAGAGCCAATGGCACCGGTGGGAATCCACTGAAGCACAAGAGAAACAACTAACAGAAAGTGTAAGTACTTAAACAGTTGAGTTCATTCTTTATACTGAGTGCTGTGTGAGCACCAGAGGCAAGTCTGCCTCACGACATCCTTCCACCGTCTTTTGAGAGAACTAACTCCATTTCCTCTTGGCAGGGTGTGGGAACGGGTTTCATAAGGGTTTCCTCAAGGACACAGCCTTATCTAGCCCAAATGTGAGAGTAGCAATTACATAATTCAGAACTAATAACCACTACACCTCACTGCATTTAGAGCTCAGATTCTGCTCCATATTGCTTGAAATTGTCAACAACAGGTTGGCTAAAAAGCTTTTAAGGACTAAGTCTAGAAGAAGTGCACTTTAACAAAATTACAGGCCTGTCTATGAGGTAGCAGCTATCCGAGACAGAAAATATTGAAACTACGGAAGCCAAGCCTGGTGGAATTATTTTGAAGGACTTGCTTAACTGTGGATCAGCCCATCTGAGGCCAAACAAAAGCAAAATGGTATCATTGTTGGCTAAGTAATGAATCAGTTATTGATCATGATATAATAACGTAATATTTGTTCTTTTTCTGAATATGGTGCCAATATTTAAGCAAATTGTTGAAAGAGTAACCTGCCTTCGGCATAGATCCTGTTGTATTAAAGAATTACACAGTGAGGTGGGAAACAGACGTGAGTTAATCATTGCACAAATGACTTGGGAAGTACTATGCCTGCCACTGTGGGGAGGAACAGGAAATTCAGAAAAAAGGGAATTTTTCAGGAAAGCTGGAAGCTAAGGGCTTTCTTCAGGCCACCTGTAATTTTCTGGAGACTTCTATCTAAGTCACAGTTTATGTACAGATGAGCAAGAGTTAAGAGCACAGCCCTTCAGACAGTGATTGTGTGGGGAGCCTGGGCTTCCTCTCCTTATTGCCTATGTAAACTTTGTAAAATAATTTCATTTCTTATGTAGGAAAATATTACCTACATCATATTCTCATAATGTGCCAATGAAATAGCATATATGAAATATCTAGACTGTATCCAAGATGCTGTTGATTACTGCTATAGTAGTTTGGCATTATTGTTAGTATTGCTACCTCTTATTCTCTTTGTTTCTTAATTTTTTTTTCAATAGGAAATTTGGACGATGAAATTAAATGATTCTGAGGAATACAGTTCAGCACTCTGCATATTAAAACAGTTTAGGATTTGTCCAGTGATTTGTGGAATGTCTTCTGAATATGAGAGATAAGAAAATTAATGGAGGTAGCAATTGCTTTTTGTTTTAAAAACAAAAACAAAAAGCCAGATC
The DNA here is from genome assembly GCA_902168325.1 of Peromyscus nudipes. Lineage (NCBI taxonomy): Eukaryota > Metazoa > Chordata > Mammalia > Rodentia > Cricetidae > Peromyscus > Peromyscus nudipes. The sequence continues at coordinate 61,236 of CABHPH010143530.1, forward strand.
AAACACCATTAAAGAAAACTGATGACCAAAGGTTATTTTATTGAATGTTTGGTCACTTAAGCCTGTGGAACATTTATACAGAAAGGTAACTTATTTTTAGACATGACATTTGAATAGGAATGGTTCTGAGGTCACATGATAAGGAAGGTAAGCAAGACATTGGCTAATCATGAGGAATACACAGGAAGTATTATTATGCAAATCATGACCCAAGCATTTTGCCAATATCCGTTTGTTTAATGTTCAGTTTACAAAAGGGAAGGTGTACTATAGAGCAGTGAGACTATTTGAGATGATGTAGTTTTTCTAAGCAGTCTGGACTCCTAGTTAGTGCCCCTCGCCCTTCACCTAAATATCTCTGGAAGAAATGTGTGTGAATTCAGGGAGTTACTGACTGGAACACTGAATAGCTGGGGCAGCCTGACCTTTGGCTGTGAGAGTAGGGTCAGTTATGAGGAGATAATGCTGCAGTATGGAGCAGTAGTCTGGCTGTTATTGAAATAATCTAGACTAGAATACAACCAAGGAACCAGACTAGATGGTTGCCATGGTGATGATGAAGCAAGCCTGGCAGAGTGAACTTGAAGTTCTCTAGGTCATGGACTCTTAAGAGTCTCTTAAGTGATTTCCCAGGAAATTTGTACAGAACAAATCACAGTGGTAATCCAAACCCTCTAAACCCTTTATTTACTTCATGCTTGACCCAATATGCTTTATTTTAAAGAATCTTTTGGAATACTTATATTATTGTAAAGAAAGTATGCGGTTTTGCTTTGTGCCATTTGTGATCCTATAGTAATCATAATTTTAATACTTCAATACTTGTTTTTAGATACCTGTTCTCAGTAACTTTCACAAAATTAATCTTAGCAGATTTTTGTTGATTCCTATGCCAGCTGCTTCAACATATAAATAAACAATGGCCCTGAAATTGTTTACATCTTTCTGCCTTTGTTGCTTGTGAACAAATCTGGCCTGAGACTTTGTGCCTAATTAGTTCTATCCATAGCAAACACCTCATTCTTTGTTGCCTTATGAATACTTATTTAATAGCTGTATCTTTGATGGGAAAGTTAACTACCAGAAGAGAAAGACAAGAGCTGTATTTTCAAAATGTATCTTCATGGCCTGTAAATCATCAGCTCCCAGTCTCCATCTCTGCCTCTGGGACACACTTTTTTCTGTCTCCTGGGCAGGAAACCCTCAGGGTAATTAGTATCTAGTGGTGTGGGAGTTCAGAAGATGTTGGGTGACTGATTATTGTTTTGTTTATCATTTGGTGAAAGAGTAATAATTGGGTCCCCCTTGGCTGTGTGGGGAGTCACTATAGCCAATACCTATGAGGGATTGCTCTAGTAAAACTCCCATGCTATGGAGGATTATGTTTTAACACACACACACACACACACACACACACACATTCATACCTTAGTAAGCTAAACTCTGATTTCTCTTCCTCAGGTCATAAAACCTTTGGAGTTTAAAAATTCTGGGAATGCTTACTCTGCTTTGGACAGTTGATATCTCTATGATGAAAGTGTTATAGTGACTATCATAAAAATCATTATGTATCAATCCACTTGGAAAAACAGTATTGTATTTTCTGTCAATTTTTTCTTCTCATGGAAATCATCTTTTAGTTTCATACTCATGTATATTTTGTTTGGACAGATTGTGTGACCTTTCTTCTTTCAGTATTTAAAGAGTAAGTGTATCCTACATATTTAAACTATATACCTGAGCAGATCTAGAGTTGGCTCAGCAGTTAAGAGTACTTGCTGCTCTTGCAGAGGACCCAGATTTGATCCCTAGCCCCCACATGGCAGCTCACAACCATCTGTAACTCCAGTTCTCAGGGGTCTGATGCCCTCTTCTGACTTCCTCAGGCTAAAGATAAAAACTTTATATAGCAAGGACATACTTCTTTTTAAACATTCACATTAATTGAACTTTTACACTTATTTAGCATGAGTGTGTGTAAGTGGTGCATGCACACATATGCCAGGGCACACATGTGGAACTCAAAGGACACCTTGCAGGTATCTACTGTCTTCTTCCACCATGTGGGTCTCAGGGATTGAACTCAGTTTATCAGACTCAGTGACAAGATCCTTTAGCCACTGAGCAATCTTACTGGTCCTAAGCTATATATCGTTTAAGCAGTAAGTCATTTACAGTTCTGTTTAATGATACTGTATTAAAATGCTGGTACATGCTTACCTGTCTGCATCAGCATACTCCATGTATTAATCTGGAATAAGGAATCATTACAAAATGTGACATGTTTACCATCAGGGACACCATGGGAGTGCCTTGGTGTCCCTTTGGGCCATGATAAACTCACAACTGTATACCTTGTATACTCCATTTACTCCAGGCCACCATTCCTTTCTATTTCATATGCTGAAATGGCCTCTCCCTTCTCCGTAGACTGAGGGGCATGGGTTTTGCTTTGAGGATTGTTGCCCCTCTCTAGGCATCATCTTGTGCTGTGGGTCAATAGGGTGGTGAGAAGAAGAGCTTTGAAGAATGGGCCACAATGCTTCTCTGTGCTGGAAGGAACTCTTGTAAAGTACAAGGCAAGCGCAACCCACTGTAGCGTCTCCTGTTGTGTTTGTGGTTACTTCACCCTGAACGGAGTCTGTGTCTGCAGCCCAGTGTTAACCATAATCGCTTCTACACTCAATCGGGACGGTCTCACCACTCCCATATATCATGGGAGTTATGCTGTGCTGTTCGTCGTATTGTGTGTTGGAGTGATATACACACTGTAGTTCTTAGCTCCTTTGGACTCTGCGTTTCACAGTGAGTTCTTCATTAATCCCTGCTCATAAGATTTGGACTCTGTTTTGTCACAGGTAGCCTGTACCTCCTTGAGTTACTTCTGATATATTGGGGCGCTGAGAGAGAATTAGCTTATTAACTTTCAGATATTTAAAACTCAGTAATAAGCCCATATCAATAAAAATCTTATTAACTAGGGAAATGTTTACTAACTGAAATTTGAAATGCTTTTTAAACTTCTCAGAGGTGGCGCCTTGAGAGCATTTTTTTGAAAGCACAGGAGTACATTTTACTGATACAACATCACAGTTATGGTTAATAGGTTCATTTTATGTCCTACATTGTAGACACTAGATTTTATCTGTGACCAAGCCTTTCCATATCCATCCCACATCCATGTGCCCTTTCCTGCCTCCCCTTTTGAATTTTTATCTATTGCTCACATACTGTGTCATCTGTGGTATGGCCCTGCACCCATCCCTCTGTGTGCATAGACAGTCTCTTCATAGTAGTGGATTCGTTAAGAAACATGAACCAAAGGAAAGTTTCTGTTTCTGAGATATTTTGACTTTTGACCATTGTCTATCATTTCTTAAAGTTACTTTCATGTTTGAACAAAGTCACATTTTGTTTCTATTTACTCATATTGTGTGTAGTACCACAAGAATGTTGTCTAAATTGTGGGTGAGGTAATGAGAGCAATCCATTCAGCATTTCATTTATCAAAAACACATTGGTTGAATATTTATCAGACATCAAAGCTCTGCACTAGACACACAAATTTTATTGTGAAGCCTACTACTTAATTGTTTTCATGTTTTCTAAGCAGCAATGACCTAGTGACTCCTTGGCTAACTCCTTTGTGTAACTTATAAATCTTCACATGGCATTATAATTTTAACAATCTATTTTCTTCAGTCTTTCAAAGTTTTTAATGTACAAGGTGTACCTGCATATGGCTGGGAACGTAGACAGTTACAATTTTACCAAAAAAGAATATGGATGAATGGAATAAAGGAAAATAATTTAGTGATTTTATTGTCGGATATATCCTTTAAAAAACCTTAATGTTTAAGTCTGTATATGCATAAAAATGAGACAGTTGAGGCCTCCTGCATGCTCTGTTTCTCATCTGAGTGAGTGATTCTTAGAAATAGCCCAAATGCAATAGATGAGCTAAGGTTTAGTCACCTGAGGAAAGCAATGTAAGCAGTACTCCTATGGAGGTGCCTTCAGGGCCCTTGTTTTCTTACAAGCTGCTACAGAGCCTCCTGGGAGGAGGGTTGGCCAAGGCAGGGTAGGAGGGAATCAGGTTTACTTGGGGATTTAGCTCTGTGCTTAGCTCTCTGGAGAGTGGTGATGAGGCAAACTATTTCAATCTTTTCTTCCCTGTGATGCATTTTTAAAAAAGTTCTATGATGGTTTTATTTATGAAATTAATTTTTTTATATATACAAAACTGGTAACTAGGTGGCATCCTTAAATATACTTAGAATTGATTCTATCATTTGGGGACATTTATCAAGATCCTTTCAAACAAGAGAAATTTACTCATTAAAAATTGTGATGTTTGTAGATGTTTTAATACCAGAGTATTGGGCCAGTAGGTAATCATGATGTCATAGAAAAATGTATGGTGTTTGAGGTTTTGGGACAAAAGTGAGCGTCCTGTGTGGGGGTAGATTTTATTTTCATATCATGTTACAAGAAATATCTATTTTTATTTTAATGATTTCTAAAGTTCATCTTTATTTGATATTTTAATATAATATTAAAATTTGTTAGGGTAATTCTTTGCTCCTGGTTCATGTTTTGAGTTGTTGAGTTGAGGATTTCTACATGGTAAAGCATGCACTGGGTTAAATCAAGTTTCAGAATCCCAGGCAGACTTCATTTCTAAGGGGTAATTACCATGCTCAAGGGACTTACTCCTTTGGGAAATAAATTCACCTTGTCTTAAAGTACATTTTCTTGTTTATTTCATAGTTTTAACCTCCTTCTGTGACATTTATCTACAGAAACAAAAAGGGGAAAGTCTGAAACTAAGTTTCTTTTCTAAGTTTAGTGTTCGTGTGCTAGTGTGTGTGTGTGTGTGTGTGTGTGTGTGTGTGTGTGTGTGTGTGTCTGCCACAGTACACGTACCCAGGTCAAACGAAAATTTGGAGGACTCCCTTCTGTCAGTTCTACCGTGTGGGTCCTGGGGATTGTATTCAGGTCCTCTGGCTTGGTGGTATACCCTTTACTTCCTAAGTCAGCTCTCAGGTCCTAAAATGAATGAAATTAAAAGTTTCTCTCCTTAAACTCATCTCAGTGCAGAGATTTTTTTTTTGCATTATTTGAAGTTTGCTACTCTAGAAATGAATATAAATACCATTTGCTAAAATATTCTGTAATTTTTTCACTTAGCACTAAGATCCAATGTAGCTGGGCTATTTCATGACATAAATGAATACACATATTAAACATCTTAAAACTCACTGTAGTATAGGCTTTAAGAACAACTTCTCAATTATATATTTTATTTTTAACAAATCTAATTTGGCTTCAGTCTTTATTAAAACATTTAATATTTATTCATAATTATTAAATTAGAAAACCAACGCCGGGGGTTGGGGTGGTGGCACATGCCTTAATCCCAGCAGTTGGGAGGCAGGTGTAGGCAGATCTCTGTGAGTTCAAAGGTCAGCTTGGTCTACAAAGAAAGTTCCAGGACAGCCAGGGCTACACAGAGAAGCCCTGTCTCTGGAAGAAAGAGGAGGAAGAGGAGGAGGAGGAGGAGGAGGAGGAGGAGGAGGAGGAGG